>CAUYQV010192692.1:0-15008 GCA_963574575.1 Galagoides demidoff | reverse complement strand
CCATGGCATCACAGCTCATAGCAACCTCCAACTCCTGGGCTCAAGCGAGTCTCCTGCCTCTGCCTCCCAAGTAGCTGGGACCACAGGCGCCCGCCACAACGCCTGGCCATTTTTTGGTTGCAGCCATTATTGTTGTTTGGCGGCCCAGGCTGGGGATTCGAACCCACCACCTTAGGTGTACGTGGCTGGCGCCTTAGCCGATTGAGCCACAGGCGCCAAGCCGACAGCTTCTTTATCAGGATGGTGAAGTTGTTTCTTTCTCTGGCTAAACAGTATTGACTTATGATGGACGTTTTTAGGTCTAAACACTTACTCTCACTGCATGCTTATAGTGAGTGACGTTAGGAGTAAGATCTGAGGGAATGGCTTCTCTGGCTTTCCAGGGCCATCTACTGCTTATCATTGTCCCGCCATAGACAAAGCAAGATGCTATCTTTTATTTATTTATTTATTTATTTGAGACAGGACCCTCAAACTGTCCCCCTGGGTAGAGCGCTGTGGCATCACAGCTCACAGCAACCTCCACTCCTGGGCTCAAGCGAGTCTCTTGCCTCAGCTTCCTGAGTAGCTGGGACCACAGGCGCCCACCACAACGCCTGGTTATTTTTTGGTTGCAGCCGTCGTCATTTGGCGGGCCCGGGCTGGATTCGAACCTGCCACCTTGGGTGTACGTGGCTGGTGCCTTAGCAACTTGAGCCACAGGCGCCGAGCCAAGATTTAAGGGTGCTGAGCCATACTTTTGGTGCTTTTATTATTACATTATTTAAAATTTAAAGATTGTATAATGTTTTCTGCCAAGTGGAGGAATAAGTTTTTACTTTTAGGAGGAAGGTCTGGAGCAGATTGTTGTAATTCATCATAGAAAGCCTGGTTGGTACATAGGCTTTGAGTTTCTTTTGGTTATTTTACTGTTACGATAGAGTCTCTTCTAGGTACATTGGTACGTTTATTCTTGACATAAGGCTTAACCTTTTGCCTATTTAGGGTCAGAATGGTTGGATATATTTCGTATCAGTGGACTACAATTTCCTCAGTTACAACTAGGGGAAGGAGGCTTACCCTTTAAAGAGTACTAATTGACTTGGCGCCTGTAGCCCAGTGGTTACGGCGCTGACCACATACACCCAGACTGGTGGATTTGAACCTAGCCATCGCCAGCTAAGCAACAATGACAAGTGCAACAGAAAAATAGCTGGGCATTGTGGCAGGTACCTGTTGTCCCAGCTACTTGGGAGGCTGAGGCAAGAGAATCGCTTACGCCCAAGAGTTTGAGATTGCTGTGAGCTGTGACACCACAGCAATCTACCGAGGGCAACATAGTGAGACTCCGTCTCAAAAATAAAATAAATATGGCTCGGCGCCTGTAGCTCAAGTGGCTAAGTTGCCAGCCACATACACCTAAGGTGGCGGTTCGAATCCAGCCCGGGCCTGCCAAACAACAGTGATGGCTACAACCAAAAAATAGCCGGGCGTTGTGGCGGGTGCCTGTGGTCCCAGCTACTTGGGAGGCTGAGGCAAGAGGCTCACTTGAGCCCAGGAGTTGGAGGTTGCTGTGAGCTGTGATGCCACAGCACTCTACCCAGGGGGACAGCTTGAGGCTCTGTCTCCAAAAAATAAATAAATAAAGAATAACAATTTCTAGGGGTACAAGGTGGAGTTTTTCTTTTTGTTAAATGTACTGGATTACTGTCCTTGGGGTTAATTCATGTGGTCCAAATTATACAAGGTCAGTACATACATCTTGCACAAGTTCCTAATCTGTGGCATATATACTTACCTTTTTTAGTATATTGTCTTTCTCAAGATGGATTCGTACATGTTCTTTCAAATATGTTATTAAAAACTTGGCATGTATCAAATACTTGGGTATTCCTTCTGTTTTAACTTGGGTTATTGTCTTTCTAGGGATATCAGTATACTACATAGCAAATTCATTATGCTCTGGGGGTTCAGAGGATTGTATCAAATGGCAGGCCCACTGGGGGGCATACATACCTGATATTAGGTGTTATTATATATGCAAAATTTTCAGGCTTTCCTGTACATTCGTAATAAGAGTAAACTAATAACATAGTTTTGATAGTTTGTTTGGGTTACCTTTTAGATGCATTTTTCACAACCTTCACCATGTCTTATACTTAAGATTAAAGAAGAAAGGTGATAAAGTTCAAAGCAAAGAATTATTCCTATGCTGCTGCTGCTTATCCACAAGCTTCTGCTGTGCATAGACTGGTCAGCTCCCGATATGTGATTAGGACAGGGCTGTAGTCTGTTTTTTCGGGGTAAGATGGTGGGGATGCTCTGGGTGTTGTTGGACTGTCTGTTTCTCATCACTGGCTAGTTTAACACGTGAGTGATGTATCGAAGCAGGAAGGTCATCCACCTTCACATCTGTTGGCGTAGACAGGATCAATAAGTAGGGGCCTTTCTACTGTGGTTTCATTAGGCTCAGGTTCTAATTTTTTTTTTCTTGGCAACAGAGTCTTACTTTGTTGCCCTCGGTAGAGTGCTGTAGTGTCACAGCTTATAGCAACCTCAAATTCTTGGGCTAAAGCGATTCTTTTGTCTCAGCCTCCCTACACAGGCACCTGCTACAATGCCTGGCTTTTTTTTTTTTTTTGGTTGTAGTTCTATTTTAGACATGGAGCCACAAAAGCAAGTCCATTGTCAGAGTCTATGTAAAGAGGCAGGCCATACTTAGGGATGATTTCTCTAAGAAGAAAATGTGTGATTTCTTTGGCTTTTTTACTTCAAGTAGGAAAAGTTTCAACCCATTCTGAGTAAGTACATACAAATACTAGCAGATACTTATTTCCTCTGTTTGGAGGCATTTCAGTAAAGTCCACTTGAATGTTTTCAAAGGGTGTAGTTCTTACACTTTCAAAACTTGTTGGCAAACTTGGACCTTGTTTGGCATTAAATTGGCTACAGGTGACATATCTTTGACTTGTTTTTGCCGGGCTTGCTAGCTGTTTTATATAGAAACATTTTCTTAGTAGTTCCAGATTGGAACGTCCTAAATGGGTGACCTTGTGCATAGTCTGCACTATAGTAGTTCCTAATAATTCTGGGATAACTGTTCTTTTATCTGGTAAATGCCTTCAACCATCATCTATGGCAAATGTTTGCTCTTGTGCTAATCACTTCAGTTCTTTTCTTATTGTATACTGGTGTTAAATTTGGGACTCAAGATAGCAGGACTGCAAATATTCATTGGCTTGCCACTACCTGACATGCTTCAGTATCAGCTTTAGTATTCCCTAAAATAACATGTTCTTGGCCTTTTTGGTGTCTTTTTTTTTTTTGAGACAGAGCCTCAAGCTGTTGCCCTGGGTAGAGTGCCATGGCATCACAGCTCACAGCAACCTCCAACTCCTGGGCTCAAGCCAGTCTCCTGCCTCTACCTCCCAAGTAGCAGGGACTACAGGCGCCCGCCACAACACCCGGCTATTTTTTGGTTGCAGCCATCATTGTTTGGCGGGCCTAGGCCAGATTAAAACCTGCCAGCTCAGGTGTATGTGGCTGGCGCCTTAGCTGCTTGAGCCACAGGCGTCGAGCCTTTGGTGTCATTTGTAATGCAGTACTGCCACCTTGCTAGGTTACCCCACAGCCTCCAATAAGTTTAATATCTCTTGGTGATATTTAATTTGTTTTTCAGCTGAATGTAATAGTCCTTTTTCTCTATATAGTACATCATGCACATGCAGGGTTAAAAAGGCATACTTTGAATCTGTATCAAAGTTGACTGTCTTATCTTTACTTAATTCCGGAGCCCTGGTGAGTGCTATAATTTCTGCCTTTTGGGCAGAGGTCCCAGGCAGGAGTCCTTGAACTTCTGTTACTTCACTGTCCATAACTACTGCATATCCTGCCTTTTAGTGACCAAAGGCAGATCATTTGTGCTACCACTCACAAATAAAGTCTAGTCAGGTTTGTCTTAAAGTTTATCAGCTTCTTGTACAAGTAGAGCTGTTGCTGCTAGAGCTTTTAGACTAGGTGGCCATTCCATTTAATTTCCAACAAAGTAAGTCCATGACCCCAGGATCTGTGTTAAAACTCCCACTGCCATATTTACTCTCTCTGACACCTACAAAATGAAAGGTTTAGATAAGTCCAGGAGGCCAAGTGCTGGCGCTATCATTAGCTTTTCTTTGATGGCTCAGAATGCTTTTTCCTTGGGGGGGGGTGTGTGTCTCCCATACTGGGGGCTCCTTATCACTCCCCTTTGTGGCTTCATACAAGGGGTTAGCAAGCACAGCAAAATTTGGGATACATAGGCAACAGAAGCTGGCTGCCCCTAAAAATTCTCACAACTGCCTCCTGGTCTTGGGAACAGGCAGGTTATAGATCACCTGCTTTCTTTCAAGAAATTTTATATCAGCTTGGCTCCCATAGCACAGTGGATAGAGCCCTGGCCATATACACTGTGCCTGGCAGGTTCCAACCTGGCCCTGGCCAGCTAAAACAACAATGACAACTGCAACAAAAAATAGCCAGGCGTTGTGGCAGGCGCCTGTAGTCCCAGTTACTTGGGAGGCTGAGACAAGAGAATCGATTAAGCCCAAGGGTTTGAGGTTGCTATAAGCTGTGACAACATGGCACTCTACCAAGGGTGACACAGTGAGACTCTGTCTCAAAAAAAAAAAAAAATTGGCTTGGCTCCTGTAGCTCAGCGGCTAGGGCACCAGCTACATACATCGGAGCTAGTGGGTGCCTGCCAAACAACAATGACAACTACAGCAAAAAAATAGCTGGGCATTGTGGCAGGTTCCTGTAGTCCTAGCTACTTGGGAGGCTGAGGCAGGAGAATAGCTTAAGCCCAAGAGTTTGAGGTTGCTGTGAGCTGTGACACCATGGCATCTACCAAGGGTGACACAGTGAGACTCTGTCTCAAAAAAAAAAAAAATTGGCGTGGCTCCTATAGCTCAGTGGCTAAGGCGCCAGCCACATACACTGGAGCTGGTGAGTGCCTGCCAAACAACAGTGACAACTACAGCAAAGAAATAGCTAGGTGTTGTGGCAGGCGCCTGTAGTCCCAGCTACTTGGGAGGCTGAGGCAAGAGAATTGCTTAAGCCCAAGAGTTTGAGATTGCTGTGAGCTGTGACGCTATGGCACTCTACTGAGGGTGACGTAGTGAGACTCTGTCTCAAAAAAAAAAAAATTTGGATTAATATCAGGGTACCTCCAATTGGGTTACATTGTTTACATTTGTTAGGTAGTGTCTGAGATGTAGTTGAGTCCTTCACCCAGGAGATGTGCCATGTACTCTAACATTATACCCATTAGGTGGGAGGTTACCAAGCTCCCTGATGTTTTTCTTTTCTTTTTTTTGAGACAGAGTCTTACTTTGCCACCCTAAGAGCTGTGGCATCATAGCTCATGGCAACCTCATGTTCTTGGGCTTAAGCAATCCTCTTGCCTCAGCCTCTTGAGTAGCTGGGACTACAGGCACCCACCACAATGCCTGGCTATTTTTTTAGAGATGGGGTCTCGCTCTTGCTAAGGCTGGTCTTGAATTTCTGAGCTCAAGCAATTCAACTGCCTCAGCTTCCCTAGAGTGCTAGGATTTTAGGCATGAACCACTGCTCCCAGTCTCCCTGATGTTTTTCATTCTTAGACATAACCATTAGGACTTCTAAAGAACTAGTACCTTTTTACTGATGGTTTGCTCAAATCAGAATTCAGACAAGATATTCAAAATGTGCACATGGAAAGGAGTACTGAAGAGGATGCCTTCCTTCAGTGCTTTATGTTTTTTAAAGCAGGTAAGCTGGGCTTGGGGGTGCACACCTGTAGTCTCAGCCACTCCAGAGGCTGAATGGGAGGATCACTGGAGCCCATGAGTTCAAGGCCAGCCTAGACAACATAGTAAAACCCCCATCCCTTAAAAAAAAAAAGAAAAAAAAGAAAGCCTGGTTTGTGTTGATGCAGGTTTGGAGCCTGAGGTGAAGGTTTTTTAGTCTAGGCTTGTTTCTGCAGAAATATAGGTGAGGTTTAAAGATTCTGATCTGTTTGTTTCTAATCAGTTACACACTTAAGGTTTTCTTTTATTTATTTATTTTTTTTGAGACAGAGCCTCAAGCTGTCTCCCTGGGTAGAGTGCCGTGGCATCACAGCTTACAGCAACCTCCAACTCCTGGGCTCAAGCGAGTCTCCTGCCTCCGCCTCCCAAGTAGCTGGGACCACAGGCGCCCGCCACAACGCCTGGCCATTTTTTGGTTGTAGCCATCATTGTTGTTTGGCAGGCCTGGGCTGGGGATTCAAACCCGCCACCTTGGGTGTACATGGCTGACGCCTTAGCCGATTGAGCCACAGGCGCCGAGCCGGGTTTTTTTTTTTTTTTTTTTAATTTTATTTCCTTGCTTATTTTTTATTTCTTTCCTGTTTTTTTTTGGTCCAGACAGAGTCCCACCCTATGCCCCAGAGCAGAGTACAGTGGCTTGGTAGCTCACTGCAACCTCAGACTCCTGGTTTGTGGGCATCCCGCTGCCTCAGCCTCCAGAAGCCACTGGGATTATAGGCGCTTGCCACCGTGCCCGGCTGGGTTTTTCAATTTTTTCATAAGTTGGGATCTCACTTTTGCTCAGGCGAGTCTTGAACTCCTGAGTTCCAGCAATTCTCCCTCCTCAGTCTCCCACAGTGCTGGGATTATAGGCGTGAGCCACCGCGCCAGGCTAATAGGGTTGTTTTTAAAACAGGATTTTCAGAACCTTTAATGTGCTAATAGATATTTTAAGTCTAAGCAAGAGACATTAATGTTCTTAAAACTTAATCATTGTATTCTCCATTTGCACAATATGTGGGCTGTGTCCATAAGTGGTTTATCTGATTTTCATACCCTAAGTTTTATGTCTTAACACATTGTTGACAGGTCATGAGTTAACATATGTTTTCATGCTGCCCAGACTTCGTTGACAGATCATGATCATGAGTTAACTTGTGTTTACGCTTGCATTAGCTATTGCAATTCTTTTTTTTTTTTTTTTTGCAGTTTTGGCCAGGGCTGGGCTTGAACCCACCACCCCTGGTATATGGGTCTGGCACCCTACTCCTTGAGCCACAGGTGCTGCCCAGCTATTGCAATTCTTAAAACACATGGTAACGTAGGATATCATAAAATCTTTCTTCATTATGTCACCAGAATAATAGCCAGTGACATGGGATAGCTTCTGCATAAAATTGCCAGTCAACAGTGGGTTAACTTGGCTCGGAGCCTGTGGCTCAAGTGGCTAAGCTGGTGGGTTTGAATCCCCAGCCCAGGCCCGCCAAACAATAATGACGGCTGCAACCAAAAAATGGCCAGGCGTTGTGGCGGGCACCTGTGGTCCCAGCTACTTGGGAGGCTGAGGCAGGAGACTCAGTTGAGCCCAGGAGTTGGAGGTTGCTGTGAGCTGTGATGCCATGGCACTCTACCCAGGGGGATAGCTTGAGGCTCAGTCTCAAAACAAAACAAAACAAAACAAAACAAAAAAACAATGGGTTAACTTGCCATGTGTATTGGAAAGCATTATCCCAGCAGATCTGAGTTGCTCAAATATTATACAATTTCAGAAGGGCCTGCTTATATAACTGGCCTTTGGCTAACTCCTAGACATTGAGCTCCTAATGTCCCTATGCTATTAACTGATAAGAGTATGTTATATACCTGGAGCCATATTGAACCACTTGTCTAGATAATTTGTGAAAAAATATAATGACCACCTTCTTTTCTTCTGGGCATATGACGATTTGGTGACTTAGTCCCATAAAAAACCTGAGCTCTTTGACTTGGGAGAGCTTCTTGTCAAATAACATTTTACACATGTTGCTGCAGGTAGTTGCTGAGGGATTGTGTCCTATGCAACTCCATTGGGAGAGAGCTCTTGGAAGCTGGTGCCTGATATCCTCTAGAATCTACCCAACACACCTTTTGACTTTATTAATCTTGCTCTGTTTACTTTTACCAAAATGTATCATAGCTGTGAGTATAACATCTGAGTCCTATACATCCTGCTTCTGAGTCATCAAATCTGGGAGTAGTCTTGGGGACCACCAGTATGCCACAATGCTGTCTTAGTCTGTCTGGGCTGCTATAACACACTACCATAGAAGGGGCAGCTTAAGCAACGAACACTTAACTGGCATTTCTCACAGTCTGGAGGCTGTGATATGCAAGATCTAGGCACTGATTTAACACTGACAAGGGCCTGCTTCCTGATTCATAGATAACCATGTTCTCACAGTGTCTTCACAGGATAAAAGTGGCAAGAGAACTCTCTGGGGTCCCTTTTGTTAAATTTTTAAAATTTTTTTTTTTGTAGAGACAGAGTCTCACCTTATTGCCCTTGGTAGAGTGCTGTGGCATCACACAGCTCACAGCAGACTCCCAACTCCTGGGCTTAAAGTGATTCTCTTGCCTCAGCCTCCCGAGTAGCTGGGACTACAGGAACCCGCCACAATGCCCACCTATTTTTTGGTTGCAGTTCGACTGAGGCCAGGTTTGGACCCGCCACCCTCGGTATATAGGGCCGGCGCCCTACTCACTGAACCAAAGGCACCACCCTCTGGGGTCCCTTTTAAAAGGACATTAAGACTATTTATGAGGGCTCTACCTTCATAATCTAATTATTTTCCAAATGCTCCACTTGCCAATACTGTCACATTAAAGATTAGGATTTCAGCATATAAATTGGAGGAGACATAAACATTGAGTCTATTTCAGGATTTTTAAGTTTCAAGTACCTAAGAGGTAAACTGTCAAGAGTGAAAGGATTCTTATTGATAAGAAGGATCATCATGCATTCCCTTTAAGGTATTTGTAATTTGTGTCATTATTCACAACAGACTCAAAAACCAGAGCTGAGCAGGATTATAAATTTGTAATTATAATGGCATTATTAGTGCAGATTTAGACAGTAAGAATTTGTTGACTGCATGGTTCATTTTATTCTTTTTGAAGACTTTGGTTACAACATTCTCCTAAAAGTAATATATCATGTCTTGAGTGATTTTAGAGCTAGCAGTCAGTTTGTACAACTTTTAAGGAAGCATGAAAGAGCCCAGATGTGTTAAATATCCTCATTAGCTTCTTTAATAATGACAGTAAGTAGGTAACATATACTACTCACTTGCCATTTGACAATTACTTGTGTTTTTAATGCATTATCTTATTTAATCCTCACAATCACCCTGTGAAGCAGGTATACTATTGTTTCCATTTTATATATGAAGAAAGAAAGGTTTATAGAGAATATAAACCTTATGTAACTTGCCTAGTGACATATTTCTTAATAAGTGGCAGTGCCAAAAATGGACTTAAGCGCCTAAGCTTTTACCACAGACTCATATTCTACATTGATACTAGGTCTAAAGGCAGAAATTATAGCCAGAATTACCCTTGAAAATTCCTCAGATCACTCAATGTTTCTGAAAAAGTTCAACACACTTTTTTCTCTATGCTTGGAATAAATCAATCTTTCTTTGGTTGAACATCATATTATACCAAAAAAATAAAACGCTCTTTGAATGAAATGGCACACATTTTACACTAGTTAAATTGTGACTGTTGCTCATGTGTGTTGTCAGTCTCTTGATGTCTGCCTCACTATTTCTTTAACAAATATTGAGTCCCTAATATATGTCAAGGACTGTTTTAGATATTGGGGATACAGAAGTAAGCAAAGCAAAGTTTGTGCCCTCTGAATTCATATTAGAGTAGAAAAAGATAGTGTGTATATGTATCTGTCTTTCTGATGTCCGAATGTATAAATATACACATATATATGCATATGCCAGGTGGTGGGTAAGTATTTTGGGAAGAAAATACAGGTGGATAGGGAGTACCAGGGTTCAGGTAAAGGAGTAGTTTCTGATTTTTCTGTGGGGTGGTCAAAGAGAGCCTCTTAGGGAATAAGGGAATATGCCATGTAATTTTCTGGGAGACAGTGTTCTAGGCCAGTGGTTCTCAACCTTCCTAATGCCGCGACCCTTTAATACAGTTCCTGTGGGTCGCAACCCCAGGTTGAGAACTGCTGTTCTAGGCAGAGGGAACAGTAAGTAGGCAGTGAGGTGTGCATATACCTGGGTCATTCAGGGAACAGCAAGGATGCCAGTGTGGCTGAAGCATAGTAAACAAGTGGGAGGAAAAATAGTAGGAGATGAGTTTTATAGCAGTAGCATGCAGGCCAGATTGCAGAGGGTCTCATAAGCCAGAGCTAGGATTCTGGAGTGTTATTAAGGGATTAAGTATGTGGAAGATCCATGACATTTTAAGGTCACTATGACAGCTATGGGAAGAACAGACTGTAGGGGGGAAAGGTAGAAATAAAATAGGATGAAGATAGGAGGCTATTATAAGAAGTCTCATACCAGGCTTAGACAGGGATGTTAGCAGTGAGGTGAGAAGTGGAAAGATTATAAATTTTTAAGGTATTGCTGACATATGTTAATAATGGGTTGAATGTGGGGTATAAGAGAAAGAACAGATAACAGTGACTAAGTTTTTGTTTTTAATTTTTTTTCTGTCCTGATCAGCTGCAAGAACGGAGGTTCCATATACTGAGATATTTAGAAGACTAGGGAAGGAACAGATTTTGTGCCCTTCCCCACTCAGGGTGGGTGGATAGGAATCTAGAGTTTAATTTTGTCCATGTTGATTTGAAATGCCTGTTAGACACCAAGCAGAGATGTCGAGTAGGCAATTGGATGCATGCTGTTTAAAGTCATGAAACTGGATGAGGTAATAGGTATAGGTAGAGAAGATTTCTAGGAACTGTACTCTGGAGAACTCTGTCCTGTTAACTTGCTCTCTGTGTCTTGGTTGAGTCTTGCCTCTCTTTCCCTCTGTCTCTTGAGCACGTGTATTTATATTGACTGTATCTATGATATGTATGATCCAATGCAGTACACTTGTAAAATAGTCTGAAGATGAAACTAAAATAGTAATACAAACACATTATGTTTTTATATTGCTTTGAACTTTATGAAGAACTTTTATTCATCAAATGTCTACTATATACCAGTAACTGTTCTAGGTTCTTTCATATATGTTATCTCATTTGGTTTTCCTGAATGATTGTGTTTGATATGGAAATAGTGATGCTTATGGAGATACACCTATAAAGAAGACATTCTTTTGTGTTTGTACATGTTCTAAATTTACATACAAAATATATTTCTAATTAATAAGCATATATACATAAATATTGCCATTGATAACGTAGAATAGAAAGAATATTACCAGCTATAGGCAATTGACTTAAATTTCTCTTAGGTTCTATTTTCCATTGATAAAATAATAGTAGGTTTGAAATAGGACTCAGTCAAGGGGTTCTCAAGCAGTTGATTGCAATCATTTCTCATTTATTCTTCTATAATCAGTATAGGACTTCCATTTAGAACCTAATTGATAAGATTTTTCATGTTAGATATTTACTTGGTAAGATACTTTGGAAACTCAAATACTAATGTAAGGAGTGCTTCTCAGAAGTGAAATACTTTTGTATTATCTATGGTGGGAGATGATAAAACATTGTTATTTTAAATTATTTAGATACTGGAATTAAGAACAATTTCAGAAAAAAAAAGAACAATTTCGGGTCCAAGGATTTGTGGTGTTAGAAGTTATTATTTCTAATATTCTCTGTAAACAGAAAAAAGGAATTCATCGTTGCACAAAATGCAGACTACAATTTTTGACCTGCAAGGAGAAAATGGATCATAAGACACAGCATCGTACATTTATAAAGCCTAAGGAACTAGAAGGATTGCCTCCAGGAACAAAAGTGAGTTTTATTTTGGCTCTGTACCTGTGGCTTAAGTGGCTAAGGCGCCAGCCACATACACCTAAGGTGGCAGGTTTGAATCCACCCCAGCCGCCAAATAACAATAATGGCTTCAACCAAAAAATAGCTGGGTGTTGTGGTGGTCCTAGCTACTTGGGAGGCTGAGGCAGTAGACTTGCTTGAGCCCAGAAGTTGGAGGTTGCTGTGAGCTGTGATGTCACGGCACTCTACCCAGGGGGACAGCTTGAGGCTCTGTCTCAAAAAAAAAAATGTTGTATTTTAATATTTTGTATAATAGAAATAAACTTCTATCTGGTTTTATTTATGGAATGTAATATTTAAATTGACTTCTGTTTGTTATTAAGGCTTTACTTTTAGGTTTTATTATTCTTATGCTTAGAATAACTTAAAATCATTGGTTTTTAGTTGATTGACATGTGCTTTGTTAAAGTGGTATTGGTAATACAACTAGATTGACTGTAGACTGAGTCAGAAGGTTGTTTCAGTGTTCTATGGACTGTTTTTGAGTTATTCTGTTAGCATTGTGTTTATTTCAACTGCTAGACTATGAGGTGTTTGAGATCAGGAATCATGTTTATGTGTCTGCAGCATCTGTAATAATGCCTTGACTATCATAGATTTGTTAAAGTTAGTATGACTGAATCTACAGAGAAGCAAGTTCTGCTTCTGGATAGCATTGTTGCTTCTGGTGAGCAAGCACACGTATGACTGCGAATTTTCCTATTTGCCTTATATACATGTTTCCTCTGGCTTCTTTTTTTTATAAACTTTTTTTTTGGAGACAGTCTCACTTTGTCACCCTGGGTAGAGTGCTATGGTGTCATCATAGCTCACAGCAACCTTGAATTCTTGGGCTCAAGAAATCCTCTTGCCTCAGCCACCTGAGGCACCTGCCACAATGCCAAGTTAGGTTTTTTTTTCTGTTTTTATTAGAGATGGTGTCTCACTCTTGCATAGACTAGTCTAGGATTTGCAAGCTCGAGCAATCCACCTGCCTCAGCCTCCCAGAGTGCTAGGATTATAGGTGCGTGCCACTATACCTGGCCTCTCTGGCTTCTTTTTTTTTTTTTTTTTTTACGACAAGAGTCTTACTGTGTTACTCTGGGCAGAATACCCTGGCATTGTAGCTCACAGCAACCTCAAACTCCTCGGTTCAAGCAATCGTCATTGAAAGGGGCTCTTCTGATATTGATGTAATTCTCACTGACTCCTAATTCTTTAAAATACATATTAAAATATGACTGCCATCAATATAAAACTATAATAACAATAGATATCAAGGTATTTTTTGTTTAATTGGTTGACCGATTAGAATAAATGGGAGACCTATCTATTGTAGTATGTACTTGCTATTTTTAAAATGATGGGTTCTTTTTTTTTTTTTTTTGCAGTTTTTGACCGGGGCTGGGTTTGAACCCACCACCTCCAGCATATGGGGCCGGTGCCCATAACCATTGTGCTATGAGTGCCAACCCTAAAATGCTGTTGTTTGACTTTTTATATTGTAGTGATTTTTTTGATAACAGCTTTACAGAGATATAATTCATGTACCACACAATTTAGCCATTTAAAGTGTATATAATTCAGTAGTTTTTAGCATATTCAAAGAGTTGTACAAACATTACCACAATCAATTTTAGAACATTTTTATCATTTCCAGAGAAACTCCATACCTATTAGCATTCACTCCATGTTTCCTCTCCATCAGCCCTGTACAAACTTCAATTTGCTTTTATTTTCGTATTTTGGACATTTCTTATAAATGGAATCATATAGTATGTGATTTTTAGAGACTGGTTTCTTTCCCTTAGCATGTTTTCCCAAGTTCATCCATGTTGTGGCATGTTTTACTTCGTTTCTTTTTGTGGCTGAATAATACACCATTGTATGGGTATTACTCATTTTTAGTATATGCATATTTTTGGAAATGCATATTCATCTATTTTTTCTTTGGTTGCTTGTGCTTTTGGTGTCATATATAAGAAGCCATTGCCTAACCCATAGCCACAAGGATTTAATACTATATTTTTCTTCTAAGAACTTTATACTTTTAGCTCTTAAAATTTGTCTTTTGATGATACATTTTGAGGTACTTAGTGTGAGGTAGAGGTCTAAATTCATTCTTTTGCACATGGATATCAGTTTTTCCAACATCATTTGTTAGCACCCTTGTCAAATACCAGTTGGCTTGGCCAGGTGCAGTGGCTCATGCCTATAATCCTAACTCTCTTGAGAGGCCTAGGCAGTAGGATTGCTTAAGGTCAAGAGTTCAAGACCAGCCTGAGCAAGAACAAGACCCTGTCTCTACTAAATAAAAATGGAACAAATTAGCCAAGTGTGGTGGCACATGCCGGTAGTGTCAGCTACTCAGGACGCTGAGGCAGGAGGATCACTTAAACCCAGGAGTTAGAAGTTGCAGTGAGCTATAATGACGCCAGTGCACTCTAGCCAGGGCACCAGAGTAAGACTCTTGTCTCAATAAACAAAACAAAACCAACTGACTATACATGTGAGTACTTACCACAGTGTTTTTAATACTAATATGATAATTAATATTCTAAAAATATATATTGCCTTTGTTTTTATAGGTTACTATTCGAGCTTCACTTGGACCTGTCCAGTCAAAATTATCAAGTACATCTTCTAGTGGTTCTTCAAGCACGTCTTCTCTTCAGGTCTCACCTCTACCTGCTAAAAGTCTTATGAATGCAAGTAAATTTAAGATGAGTAGGTCTCATGCAGCTGCATCCACTTCAAATAAGCCTAATACAAGTAAAGCAAGTACATCTAAATACAGAACAAAGCCCTATTCCAAGCAGAAGAGACACCGCAACAGAAAAAATACAATCAGCATAGCTTTGAAGAACTTAAGGTAATATCTTTCATTCCTGATACACAATACTATTTAATCTTAAACATTAGAATGTTATTATAATTTATTGTATCATATTTACATGGTAATCATTTATCTGGAATAAAGATCATGCAAATGATAAAAAGGTACTCTTTGGCTCGGCACCTGTGGCTCAAGTGGCTAAGGCGCCAGCCACGTACACCTAAGGTGGCAGGTTCAAATCCAGCCCGGGCCCGCCAAACAACAATGATGGCTGCAACCAAAAAATGGCCGGGCGTTGTGGCGGACGCCTGTGGTCCCAGCTACTTGGGAGGTGGAGGCAGGAGACTCGCTTGAGCCCAGGAGTTGGAGGTTGCTATGAGCTGTGATG
>CAUYQV010192691.1:0-30286 GCA_963574575.1 Galagoides demidoff | reverse complement strand
ACTTCTTTCAAAAATAATTTAATTAATACAGCAGCATCTCAGAATACCAAATCAATACTTAAATATACCAACAACAGCCAAACTGAAAATATAGTCAAGGACTCTATTCCTTTTACAGTAGTGCCAAAGAAGATGAAATATCTGGGAATTTACCTAACAAAGGACATGAAAGATCTCTGTAAAGAGAACTATGAAACTCTAAGACTGACGATGTTAACAAATGGAAAAACATACCATGCTCACGGCTGGGAAGAATCAACATTGTTAAAATGCCCATACTACCCAAAGCAATCTACAGATTTAATGCAATCCCTATTAAAGCACCATTGTCATACTTTAAAGAGCTAGAAAAAAATCGTGCTTTGTTTTATATGGAATCAGAAAAAAACTCGAATAGCCAATACATTTCTCAGAAACAAAAACAAATCAGGAGGTATCACGTTACCAGACTTCAGGCTATACTATAAATCTATAGTGATCAAAACAGCATGGTACTGGCACAAAAACAGAGCAGTAGATTTATGGAACAGAATAGAGAACCAAGACATGAACCCAGCCACTTATTGTCATTTGATCTTTGACAAGCCTATCAAAAACATTCAGTGGGGGAAAGACTCCCTATTTAACAAATGGTGCTGGGTGAACCCCCACCTTTCACCATTAACAAAAATTGATTCTCACTGGATAAAAGATTCGAACTTAAGACATGAAACTACAAAAATACCAGAAGAGAGTGCAGGGAAAACACTTGAAGAAATCAGCCTGGGAGAATATTTTATGAGGAGGACCCCCCCCCCCCAAGCAAGTGAAGCCACACCAAAAATACATTAGAGGAATCTGATCAAACCAAAAAGCTTTTGCACAGCCAAGAGCACAGTAAGTAAAGCAAACAGACAACCTTCAGAATGGGAGAAGATTTTTCCAGGTTATGCTTCTGACAAAGGTCTGATAACTAGAATCTGCAGAGAATTCAAACTAATCAATAAGAAAAGAACAAATAACACTACTTCTATGTGGGCAAGAGACTTGAACAAAAACTTCTCTGATGAAGACAGGCATATGGCTTACAAACACATGAAAAAATGCTCATCATCCTTAATCAGAGAAATGCAAATCAAAACTACTTTGAGATATCATCTAACTCCAGTAAGATTAGCCCACATAATAAAATCCTAAAACTACAGATGTTGGCATGGATGCAGAGAGAAGGGAACACTTCTACACTGCTGGTGGGAATGCAATCTAATACAACCTTTTTGGAAAGAAGTTTGGAAAACACTCAAGGAACTTAAAGTCGACCTACTGTTTGATCCTGTAATTCCTCTACTAGGTATATACCCTTAGGATCAAAAATTATTTTACAACAAAGACATTTGCACCAGATTGTTTATTGCAGCCCAATTCATAATTGCCAAGACATAGAAACAGCCCAAGTGCCCATCGACTCATGAATGGATTAACAAATTGTGGTATATGTACACCATGGAATACTATGTAGCCATAAAAAGATGGAGACTTCACATCTTTTATGTTTACCTGGATAGTGCTGGAACACATTTTTCTTAGTAGAGTATCTCAAGAATGGAAAAAAAAGTATCCAATGTCCTCAATACTACTGTGAAATCCATAATCACCTCCACAATCATATGAATGCTAAAACATAACTATAGTCCAGAAGGTAGAAGGGAAGAGGAGAGAGAAGGGAGGGAACTGGGGAGGATTGAGGAGGGAGAGTATTTGGGGGACCTCACCTAATGTGCATGATGCAATGGTACATTTCAAAACTATTAAGAAAAGAGTATAATTGTGATGGATGTGTTAAGCAGTTCAATGTAAGCATTTCATATCGTATATCAAATCAGCACACTGAACCCCATAAATGCATCAATGTACAAAGTTATGATTTAATAAAAACAAAAAAATTAAAAATAGCTTTATTGAGATGAAATCTACATAAAATTCATCAACTTAAAAAAACAAAAATAATTTAATTAGTGATCTTTAAAATTTTTCACGACACACCTCAGATCCTCTCATGGCACACTGGAATGTCACCAGTAGAAAATCACTACTCTAGAGAGTTGTCATCTTTTAGCTGCTGGAAGGCCTTGGCTGGATTGATAATTGCTGACTGATGAGGGTGGTAGTTGCTTAAGGTTGGAGTGGCTGTGGCAATTTCTTAAAATAAGACAACAATTAAGTTTGACTCTTCCTTTGACAAGAGGAAGCATGTGATACTTCTCTGTAGCATGTGATACTGTTTGGTAGCATTTTACTCACAGTAGAACTTATCAAAATGTAAGTCAATCCTCTCAAAACCTGCTGTTATTCTGTTAACCAAGTTTATGGGATATTCTAAATCCTTTATTGTTACTTTAATAATTTCATAGCATCTTTACCAGGCGTAAATTCTCTCCTCATCCATAAGAAGCGACTCCTTAGCCATTCAAGTTTGATCATGAGATTGTAGCAATTCAGTCGGATCTTTAGGCCCCACTTCTAACTCTAGTTCTCCTGCTATTTCTACCACATATTAAAATATCTCCACTGAGCCTCAGATCCTTCAAAGTCATCTATGAATCTTGGAATCAACTTCTTCCAACTCCTGTTAATGCTGTTATTTGATCTCTTCCCATGAATCACAAATGTTCTTAATGGATCTAGAATGGGGACTCCTTTCAAGAACATTTTAAATTTGCTTTGCCCAGTTAGTAATTCAGAGGAATCACTCTACATGGTAGCTATAACCTTATAAAGAGTATTTCTTAAATAGTAATAATCAAAAGTCAAAATTACTCCTTGATCCATGGGCTGTAGGATGGATCAATGGATCCATGGGCTGTTCTGCTGGCAGGCAAGAAAACAATAATCTCCTTGTACATCTTCATGGGAGCTCTTGGGTCACCAGGTGCATTGTCAGTAAGTAGCTATATTTTGAAAAAAATCTTTTTTTTCTGAGGAGTAAGTAGGTCTCAACAGTTGGCTTAAAACATTCAGTAAAGCAGGCTGTAAACACATGTGCTGTCATCCAGGCTTTATTGTTCTACTTACAGAGCATGAGCAGAACAGACTTTGCATCATTCTTAAGGGGCCTGGGATTCGGGGGATGGTAAATGAGCTCTGGCTTCAACTTCAAGTCGCCGACTCCATCAGCCCCTAACAGAGTCAGCTTGTCCTTTGAAACTTTGAAGTGTTGACTTTTTTCCTCTCTAGCTACGAAAGTCCTAGATGGAATCTTGGGGTAGAAAAGATAGAAAGCTATTTTGTCTGCAAGGAAAATCTGTTTCTGAGTGCAGCCTCCTTTAACAATGAACTCCTGGAGCTTGCTGCAGCTTCCCTCATCACCTGCTGATTCATCCCGCACTTTCAGATGGATTCTTTCCATAAACCTCATGAACAAACCGTCGCTAGCTTCAAACTTCTCTTCTGCAGCTTCTTCACCTCTCTCGGCCTTTACAGAATTGAACAGAGTTAGGGCCTTGCTCCGGATTACACTTTGGCTTGAGAGAATGTTGTGGCTGGTTTGATGTTTTGTCCAGACCACTTGGACTTCCTCAACATCAGCAATAAGGTTGTTTGTCTTTCTTAGCACTTATGTGTTCACTGGAATGGCACCTTTTCTTTTCTTTTCTTTTTTTTTTTGAGACAGAGTAAATAGCTAGAATACAGTGGTGTTACCCTGGCTAGAGTACAGTGGTGTTATTACAGTTCTCTGCAACCTCTAACTCTTGGGCTCAAATGGACTTCCTGCCTCAGCCTCCTGAGTTGCTGGGGCTACAGGTACATGACACCATGCCCAGCTGATTTTTCTAATTTTTTTCTGGGGGGGAGGGGTCTTATGCTTGCTCAGGCTGGTTTTGAACTCCTGACCTCAAGCAATCTTCCTGCCTCAGCCTTTGAACCACACTTTTATTAATAATTTCCTTCAAAAGCTTTTCCTTTACATTCACATCTTGGTGAACTGTTTGGCACAAGAGCCTTAGTTTTCTGCCTATCTCAGCTTTCAACATGCCTTCCTCACTAAGCTTAATCACTGCTAGCTTTGGATTTAAAGTAAGAGATGTCTAACACTTCCATTCTCTTAAATACTTAGGCACCATTGTAGAGTTATTAATTGTCCTAATTTCAACATTGTTGTAGCTCAGTGAATAGGGAGGCCTGAGGAGAGGTAGAGATGGACAAATGGCCGGTCAGTACAGCAGTCTGAACACACACAGCATTTATTGATTAAGCTTCACTGTGTTGGAGACTCAGATGGAGAGGGAAGACGCGGCATGAGGGATGAAAAATCACCTATTGGGTAATGGGTACGCCAAAAGCCCAGACTTCACTACCATACAATTCATCCATGTAAGTAAAACTCAAAAGCTACTGAAATTAAAAAAAAAAATGTTGCCATCTATAAGGGTGCTCCAAACAATTATAAGAGTAATATCAAAGATCAGCATCACAGATATAATAGTAATGAAAAAGTCTGAAATAATTCTAAGGCTCGCACTTATAAAACACGACACTGAGACAAAAAGTGAGCTCGTGCTGTTGGAAAAATGTCACTGGTAGACTTGTTCAATGCAGGGTTACCACAAACCTCCGACTTGCCAAAAAACGCAATATCTGCCAAGAGCCATAAAGTGAACTGTAATAAAACGAGGTGTGCCTGTACGTTCAAGGTAAAGGGTATTTTATTAGAATCTGCCCAATTAAGCAAATATACCACTGCTATCACAAGACAAGAAAATTCCTTCCTCATATCTGCTATATACCACAAAATATTTATGAGCTTACTACCACAAAGCATGAGAATAAAATGATATTATTATCAGAGGCTTTTATGGCTTATGAGGTAATATCATTTGTTTATTCAGCATGTTTTTATCAGTCCCATTGAAACAAATATTGCACTAAGTGCTTGCTCTCAAAAAAGCTTGGAGTCTAGCTGGCGAGAAGAGAATTAATCAAAACACAGGTCCAAATGCCCTATCTGTAATTCTGAAATCCAAAAATCCATTAAAAAATACAAATTCCTTTCAAAAGGTTGCAATTAACTTCTTTGTGGATAAAATATGACTGCTGTAGTGAGGGTTTTTGTAAATCTCGGAATATTCGTACTTCACTGTTCATTTATGTGTTTGAGAACACTGTGTTGTCCCAGACTCCCCTGGGGACATAGGACGAGCACTGTATCACCTTCCTAGAATGTGCAGATTCTGATTTGCAAAACACATCCAACCTCAAAGGGTTTGGATGGGGACTGTGGATCAGCATTATAATGCAGCAAAAGCATCATTATAGGAATGAATAAGGAGGGCAGGAGCTTCTCACTCTGACAGTTCACAGAGAAGATGACATTTAAGTCTCAAAGGGAAAGGACATTTACACAGCACTCATGGACATTTCACACAGAGGCGCGGGATCACAGAGAGCATGGCTTCTGTGTTGGAGAATGGCATTTGATGAGGTGGAGAGGAGGGTGACATCTCGACAAGTGGCTCTCAAAGTTTTTGGTCTCAGGACCGCTTTCTACTCTTAAAAATTGACAATCCCAAAGAGAGTTTGTTTATGTGGGCTACATCTACTGGTGTCTGCCATGTCAGAAATTAAAACTAAGAAATTTTAAAACAGCAGTAGTAAACACACTATGTGTGAAGAAAAATATAAGATTTTAATAATAAAATAACTATTTTCCAAAGCAAAAATAAGAGTGAGAAAGTGGCTCTGTTTTATATATTTGGAAACCTTTATAATGTCCAGTTTAAGAGAGAAGGCAGCCGGATTCTTGCACCTGCTTCTGTATCCAATCTCTTGCAAAATGTCACTTCGATTAAGGTTCAGGAAGAAAATCTAGGCTCACATGGGTAAACAGTTAGAAAAACAAGGGGTATTTCAGGAGCCTTTTTAGGTGATTGGGGATGTTCTTTGTTACTACACCAAAACTTGACAAGTGGTAGTTTCTTTCTTTTTTTTATTTCTTATAGCATAACTATGTACATTAATGCAACCATGGGGTACAGTGTGCTGTTTTCATATACATTTTGAAATACTCTCATCAAACTGGTTAACATAACCCTCATGTCATTTGACAAGTGGTAGTTTCTTAAAAGTTAGTTGCCATGAGGACTCTGAAACTCTCTCAGTGAACTTTGTACACTAATACATTAAAGCCCCTTGGTCTCTTTGGTGAATGGACCTTTTGCCCACGCATGGCTTTGTAACTTCAGGTATTGGTCATTTGGAAACCGTGGTTCAGCGAGTTCCATAAATCTTCCGAAGGCTGATCCACTTCATTCCCTTCCTTCCCCTTTCTTACCGTTCATATCCTAATAACACCACTGATCTCATCAGAAAAGTCTTTAAGTGTAGGGAAGCTGTCAAGCTCACAGTGGTGGTACTGGTTTTCCAAAATTCTAATTTTTGCTTGAAAGCTGAAATTTTATCATTAGCAACAGCACCATCAGTTGTTATCCTTGAAGTGTCAGGCTCACCTCATTCATTTTCAGGAAAATATCTGCCAAACACTCAAGTCTGAACAAGCTGAGGTTGCCTGTCAATCGTCCTTCCAGAGTGACTAGGCTTCAGCTCCCTCTCAGACGCACAGCTGCTTTTCCTTGAGACAATCACCCTGCTTCAGTATGCAGCCGAAGCACTTCATGCGCACTTCCCATTAATATTAAAAGAGCTGTGTCCTCAAGGTTTGAGATTTAATAAAATTAATACAGATGCTTCTCAACTTATGATGGGCTTACATCCCAATAAACTCAATTTAAACTGAAAATATCATAAGTTGACAACGTGCTTAATACCACGATAGACCCGTGGTAAAGTAAAAAACTGTATGTCAAACCAATGGAAGTCAGGAGCTGTCTGTACATTCTATCGCTTTGGGTTTTTTGTTTTGTTTCTTTAACTACAAGTATGTGGTGAAGAAAATATTGACTACCGGTGTGGTTTAATGTTAATAATGTCTCGTTTCATACAAATGCAGCGGCAGTTTTACCCACCGTTGTTTTGGTACCATCGATGCAACGTTAACACAGTGGAAAAGGCAAGCGATGTCTCTATGTTGTTATGAAAATAGTTTTGACCCTGTGGAGCCCTTGGGAAGGTCTCAGGGACCCACAGAAGTCTGAGGACAACACCTTTCAATCATAAAGTGTTTTTTTAATGCTATGCTAAAAAGTATAGGTTTTATCCTATAGGCAACTGAAAGCCACCAATTTAAGTAAAAACAATATGCTTCTATTTGTGTTTTAGAAAAGTCCTCTTATCAACAGCATGAGGGATAGATTTGAGACGGTTGAGTAATTGTTTGTGATTCTAGACAGGAGGGATTGTATTAGGCAAGATCAAAGATATTGAAATTCTGATTAAGAAGGTAGGAACTAGTAACTGGGGAGTGGGGTCTAAGTTTGCAGATCCTCAAGAGTTGTCTTTAGGAATTGACCTATGAGAGGTATGGGAAGGAAAGAATTCATTCAAGGGGACTTCTATAAATCTGACCTGAGTGACTGAGTGGATGATGGTAGTTTTATTCAGATAAATCAAGACAAGAAGAAGAGTAGGTTGAGGATAGGGGAAGAGCAAGAGGAAGATAAATCCAGTTTATGATACGCCTAGTTTGAGTAGCTGCTAAATCATCCAAGTGGAAATGTCCTACAGTGGTCAGAAATGTAGATGGAAGGCTCAGAAAATAAGTCTGTCCTCCAGAATCATTATTTTGTTATTAATCAACAAAATCCCAAGAATTCTCAGTAATCTCACAAAATCAGGAGAGAAGAAAACTGTGTAGTGGCCTCATCTTTTTCCTTTTCTGTCTGAGAGTAGTGGAGACAGATGTGATAGGAAAACACGTGAATGTCAAGGCTGGCTCCCTTGAGGGTGGGATGGCTTTTGGGTTTCAGGGATACACACTAAATAGGGATCATTAAAAAAACCAGAACAATGCCTCCTCCATTGAGGTAGTGTGAACTCTGAAACACCTTTGACAGAAGTCTCAGAGAGAGGACAGTCAGCACACCAAGGCTGCACGTTGGCCTCCACTGCAGCCCTGCTTCCCTCTCGTCAGGCCAAAGAACGTCATCCTGCAAAGCAGTTTCACTTATAATGAGAATCACTGTGCTTCAGAAGGTTTGCTACTGAATGCTGAACATTAGGCAGGTCCTGCTTAATAACTGAATTTATCCTGGTTTATCTACTAAACTGAAATGATAAAGAAAGACCCAGCACATCACCTAAATGGGGGAGTGCTTAGTCTTGCTCTGGCTTCTCAGCAGTACCAAATGCTTGGTGCACAATGCTTACACATGGAGAATATGTGAACAAGAGTACTGTGCTCAGCTAACATGTCACTCAAACATCAAGGGTAACCAGCAGACATTCTTAACTGAGAAAAACCAAAAAAACTCAGGAGAGAAAACATCATTAGTACCATCCAGCTAATTATAAAACAACTCAAATTAAAAACTGTGGGAATGGAGACACTATGGTAAAAAGCCTAGGGTAAGCACTGCATAATTTAAGTACAGCACAAGAATTAAAAGATATGACTACAAGCAAACTGGGGATGTCATAAGCCTGGACAATGTGAACTTCATAATACTATCTAAGGTGGGAGGTGAAGAGAGGTTATGAGAGAAGGTATGAGTTTACAAATGTACGCATTTTTCAGCCCAAAATCAATAAATTCTGCACAAAAGTGCAACAATTCCTTCTACTTTACTTTTTTCTTTCGTGTGTTGAATTATGGTAAAATCAAAGATTTTCCTAAAACAAACAAAAAAGTAGAATCTAGAGTAGTATTCATTTCAGAATCCATTAGGCTTTCCTTTCTTTTTCCATACCCCTTACATGTAGTGGGATATCTGAAATTATTAGTTTACCTAATTTTATGATGGTTATTTCTGGGTGATGAGATTTGGAGTGATTTTAAAAACTTTTATCAATTTTCCCCTTGCATTTTGACTTATTTGTAATGAGCATATACCATTTACTGTTTTTACAAAAACCATAGAGTAGATTTCCTCTAAAAAAATAAATGCATGGCTTGGTGCCTATAGCTCAGGGGCTAGGGCTCCAGCCACATACACTGGAGCTGGTGGGTTCAAACCCAGCCCAGGCCTGCCAAACAACAGTGACAATGACAACCAAAAAATAGTCAGGCATCCTGGAGGGTGCCTGTAGTCCCAGCTATTTGGGAGGCTGAGGTAAGAGAATCATTTAAGCCCAAGAGTTTGAGGTTGCTGTGAGCTGTGACACCACAGCACTCTACCAAGGGCAACATAGTGAGACTCTGTCTCAAAAAAATAAATAAATGCAGATATGCCATGATGTTAATTACACTGGCTCTGGGTAGTAGGACTATAGATATTTTATTTGTTATTGTTTTGTACAGTTGAGGAATAAACGAGAGATGAAAACTGGACCTTTTGTACACTACTGGGGTGAATTTAAGATGGTTTCAAAATCCCCCATTGTCCCAGTTAATCCTTCCCATGAGGATTAACTTCCCTTGATTCTGAGCTGGCCCTGTAACCTATCTGGACCAGCAGAATGTGGTGGAAGGACACTGAATCTTGCTTGGGCAAGTCTTAACAGAAATGCAGGCTCTGTCTTCACCTCTTTTAATAATCTTTGATGTTAGCTGCTGTGCAGAAAGTCTGACTACTCTGTTAGGAAGAAAGGCCATATAGAAAGGGCCTGAAATAATCTCAGACATTCCAGCTGCAGTCAAGCTTCCTGGTGAATGCAACCCCATGAGGAACACACTGAGCAGAAGAACCACCCAGCTGATCCCTGCCCAAGTTCCCAATGCAAAGAATTATGGGCATGCAACATGGCCACCAAGTTTGGGCATGTTTTGGTTTGCAGCAGAGAAAATTCTTTTGAGAAGTGTGACTTTGTTGTATGTAAGGAGTGAGCCAAAGCAGTAAAAATAAGTGATAAATAAGATTTTTTTACTCTTAAATTTTTAAGCTATCACAGCATAAAAGATTTGTTCTTATGAATTGGTTTGTTTCTATGACTCTTCTTCTTACATGAAAGAAGTTCTGTTCTGTGAAAGACCTTAGCGTACCTGCTGTTTCTCTGACAGCAGGCTCATGCCTCAGTTAGTCTCAGCTACTATTAGTGCCACAGTGTCCACTGGATTTCTTCAGACTGGTAACTCTTCCTTTTATACCAAATACTTTTTATTGCTTGTTATTGCAAAAATGATGTTATAATTCAATATAGATAAAGTAAGAAAAATCACATTTCACCAGGGATGTATATTAGTCAAGTTTTGATATATAGTTGAAGTCTGTGTTCTCTTGATATTTACTATATTTGAAAAAATAGGCTCAAGTGTATGTATTTTGTAACCTCCTTTTTTTGAAAAATATATTGTGACACTTTCAATGTCCTTAAATATCCTTCTTCAACATTATTTTCAATAGTGCCCATTTTTCAGTATACTCCCTGTGGTGAACAACACAGAGAAGAGATTGAGAATCCCGAGGTTGTAGTGCCTGGCATATAATAGGAACTCAAGAAATACTTATTGACTAAATGAATGAAAGCTAAAACAAACCTCTTTTTGACAAGCTAAAGTTTAGTAAAACTCTTAATTGCCCCCTTAAAGCAAATTCTGAAAATGAGTCAAAGGCCAGGCATGTCTCTCAGGCAATTTAATAATGATAGGCATTGCCAAATTGTCCTCCAGAAATGTTTTATCAAGTTACATTGCACCAAGCTGTTGGCCTTTTAAGTAGATTTCAATAGACTACTTTATACCTCAAATTTTCTCTGAAAAGTTATTTTAATGAAAGTTCTCTGTTTAGCCATAGAAACATTATTGTAAACTTTGACAGAATGCACACTAGCTTTACCCTCTACCTCCATTCTTGATGGCTAGCTTGAGACAGTCAGTCAACTTGAAGGTGGGATGTAATATGTTTCACAATTAGCATGAACACTGTTCCTATAGCACTATTGAATGTATCTCAGACAAATATATTTGGTTTCAGAAAATCAAGGCTAATGGCAACTGCGTCTCTCTCCAAGTATCAATATCTATCTTTGTATCTATAACAACTAATGCAAAACACTCCAATATAATTAGAATGCCCAAATCAAACCAATGCAACAATGGTAGGCCCTTCAGGCAGACAGAGAAGGAGAGTGAGAGTAGGTTCATTTTTGCACTTGGTCATTGGACTCCTTTACACAGACAGAACATAGGATGCTGGATAAGGTATAATAACATCTGAGGCTCTCAAGTAGGACAGACTATGGGGGGAGCGTGGCTCTGCCAGTTGTCTAGTAGCATGATCTTGACCTGGTTATTTCACCTCAGGGGCTCAGTTTCCCCATTTGTAATGTGGGGAAGATAGAAACGCCTTCCTTATAAAGATTACCATAAGGTTTAAATGAGATAATGGAACATGAGACAAATGTAAATGTTTGGCAGAGAGCCTGGCACATAGTATGTGCTAAGTAAGTATCACCTATTTTTCTTACTTTTTTTTTTGGTGACATAGTATGAAGAAGAACAGCCAGGGCAAAGAATGCTAATAAATCAATTACCTTAGCAATTTGAATGTAGTTAGTAAAAAAAAGAAGAAGTCATTCACTTTACACATAATCTAGGTAAGTGAATCAAAGCTGAACTGATTCTTTATTTTCTGGCAACATATGGTACATATGTTTTTTTACATATATTATATACATCTTTTAAATTCAGTCTTTATGATTGCTGGCTTTGTTTAAAATTAATATTAAGAAGTTTTCCCTTTTAATAGGTAAATGAATTAAAAGTGTAAAAATAAATAATTTAAAAATGGGCAATTACATTAATTATAATTCTTTCAAAATATTTTTTAATCTGTAAGAGACAATACTAGAACTACCTTATTAGGAGAAATTTATGTTTTTCCTATTTTGGTTATACTTGGATTTAATTATTTAAAGTTTGGAAATAACCTACCACTGGACATTTAGATCTAAAGTGGAAAAGAAATTTACCTAAGATGAAAATGTTATACAACTGAAACAATGTAAGCGAAGCATGCAGTTCCTAAGAGCGAAACAGTTACACAGATCAATGGGGCAGTTCCTGTGCATTCATAAATGGAAAAAAAAAAAACTTGAGAGATAGTCTTAAATTACTAGAGTATGAAAAAGAAATATATTTGGGGAGATCTCAGAACATACTTGGGGATAAAAGATCACAGGTGGGAATATGACATATAGGGAAAATACATTAACAAAAAGTGAGTCCCTGCTGGGAAAGGGAGGGGGCTGGATGGAACGGCCTCTAAAGTGTCGTTCATACCTTAATGCTTTTTATTCTATATCATGTTGTTTAGGCTTAAAGAGCACATACAAAAAAAAGCAGCTTACATTAACACGAACCTGTCTCCAACTTGCTCACACTGCCTGCAGTAGGCCATAGAAAAGGAAGACGGAGAGGCTAGGCAGAAAAGGGCAGCTATACAACCCCCGTTTTTCTTTTATTTTTCTTTGCTTTGTACGATTACTTTACATGCTTTAGGTATTGTTATAGCAAAGTCAAGTCACTGAAAAATAATCTTTTGCTGGGAATTCTTAAGAAATTTTTGTTCTCTTTTAAGCCTTATTTATAAAGGTTTCCAGATGCTTATCCTCATAGATTAAACACAGCATGATGTAGACACTTACAATAACATTTGCTGCTATGAAGCCAAGAAAAAACTACTTTGAGATCTAACTGCCTATCACCTAAAGAATTAGGGTCCAGGGAATTTTCTGTTGCTATTAAAGGTGTGATTCTCTGAAGTCATTTGGAAACAACCTAGGTTCTCAGTAGCACCACAGCTACCCTGCACTGTGTCAAAGCACATCAAATGGTTGGCATTCCAAGCCTCAAACAGGTTTTTTCCCATTATGCAAATACATAATGAAAGGATGTGGGCAAAGAATAGAATGTAAATTGGAAGCTGACTTCTGAATTTAATAGCCAGCAGTACTGGGCTAAAAACAGTCATTCTAATTTCAAAAGACAATTCCAAAGTGGTTTTCAAGAGAAAGGGACAGGGTATTTTTCAAATATTTGTTCAATGTGAATGGATCAAGCTTGCCAAAAATGACTTTTTATGCTGGCATGCGATCTCTTCGGGGGAAGTCAGCCTGAGTCACTGGATACATCAAAGGTAGAGTCCAGTGAATGGAATGACTGCAGGCTGTGTGAACAGGCCAGATACCTGCGCTCCTCTGCCCACTGCTGGGATTTCAGGCCTCCTTTTAATTACATTAAAGCAGCTGGTACCACTGGTTACTGAAGTCTTCAGATTACCTTGATCGCTCGGTCATTATCTCTAATCAGCTGCTTCTTCTCATCTTCAAACTTTTGTACAACATCCTGGAGCCGCCTTTCTGCAGCAAGCTGCTGCCGGCTGTTCTCCTCTTTCAGAGAGGAAATGGTTGTCTGAAGTTCAGCTATGACCTAAAATGAAAACAGCATGCTCTCACTTCAGATTCCTCAGGGAGAGGCATCTATTTTATATGTATTTATGCTTAACAAAAGAAGGGATTTGGCAAAACTGTATTCCACAAGCTAAATAGTTTCAATTAACATATCACACACTGTTATAATGCATGAAATTCCACACAATAAAAGACTATAATAAAACTATGAATGGTGAACAACTGCTGAACCAAATATACTTGGAAGACATTTCCACTATAACATTCCACAATATTTACTCATCAGAAGAAAGAACATCTGTGATCTCAAAAATATGAAAAGTGTCAGATTTTATTTTACTGAGAAATGTATTTATTAGAATAAGAAAAAGCTATTTTGCTTTTCATAATACTTTGAACTATAATAACCAAAGAAAATAATGATTAAAGTTCATTCTTCAAAGTCACCTAATTCTATGTAATAAATTTTGGATGCTTACTAATGTTTGTGTTAAATACTTTTAAGTTGTTTTTTGTTGTTGTTGTTGTTTTGTATTTTTGAGACAGAACCTCAAGCTGTCTCCCTGGGTAGACAGCTCAAGCAACCTCAAACTCTTGGGCTTAAGCGATTCTCTTGCCTCAGCCTCCCAAGTAGCTGGGACTACAGGTGCCCGCCACAATGCCTGGCTATTTTTTGGTTGCAGTTGTCATTGTTGTTTGGCAGGCCCTGGCTGGGTTCAAACCCGCCAGCCTTGATGTATGTGGCTGGTGCCCTTGCTGCTTGAGCAACAGGCACCAAGCCAAAGTTCTTATGTCATTTACTATTAGAAACAAATGCTATTATTGCCATCTTTTATAAAAGAAGGAACAGAGGCACAGAAAGAGGTCAAATAATTCACATTGTTGAAAATGACATTCAGTTAAGGAGTCAGGCACTTTTTGAACCATGCAGTCAGATCAATAGCTGTACTAATTAGTTCCTCTAACAAGCCAACTTTATTTTTCTTTTAAACAGGGTTTTGGTATTGAAAAAAGTTTATGCATCCAAATAGGTTCTCTCCTTCATAACTGACATACAGTCATTAACGTTTATTTAGGTTCAAATAGTGCCCTCTAAAGATTCCTGCAGTACACTCTACATTGGACAGTGTTTCTTTAACTTTTCAAATCAACCATCTGATTAGGTATTTTTGTATTTAATTGGCCTTCTGAGAGCACTGTCCTTGCCTTGGTATGGATGTATCCATTTCCTCTCAAATTCAAAAGTGATGACTTAAAAGCAGGAAGTAGTTGCTTCTTCTAATAAATGAAACAGTAGCCCTGGGTTAGAATATAACGCTGTTGGTTCTAAGGAACGGGACCAGTTGGTGAGAAATATTATACAAGTTAATCATCTTTCTTGATGCTCAGTGTTTCCAACTATGATTTAGTGATGAAACTAGATTACAGCATTATAAAGAAATAAAGAGAAAGTGTTTAGTCAGTTTTTATAGTATGTATTGCCTATAGAAATATTAGTTATTGTTGATATAAATTATAGGATCTTTATAATAAATATGTAGTATTTATGCTTTTAAAGTGAGCAGAGTCACTGCAAAAATGTTTAACATTTAGAATTTGTAAATATTAAGGTACTAAGACAAATTGCAAATGATAAATACATAACAGAAGGATATCAATATTATTAAATGCAAACTTGAACCTTCTGATAGGTCATTTACTGAAAATGGAGATGTTTTCATTTACTTTCTGAATTTTGATTAAGTATTGCTTCCACTGTGGCATCAATTCAATTAATTCCCATGGCACTGCTGTGAAGTACGAAAGGTTAAGTTCTTATAGTAAATGCCAAAAACTGTTGCAGAGACTAATCAAACCCGCGAAGCCAGAGCAGCCAGGGAAAAAAAAAGAGCCAGATTTCCTTGGCCTAACATGAAACTTAGAGATCTTTTACGAGAAGATGCGGCCAAATAGTTAAGTAAAAAATAACTTCTCAAGTCAATTTTTAGGCTGAGTAAACAACTCTATAGAAGAGATGGGTTTGATGCTGTACTGTGTGTACATCGTATGTTTAGTTCTGGGCAATAATTTTTTCAAGTCCAAAAACTTTTACTTATTTAATTTCAGAATATTACAGGGGTGCACACGTTTTGTTTATACAGTTTGCTTTGTACATTGTAGGTCAAAGCTGTAAGTGTGCCCTTGGCCTAGACTGTGTGGATTATCCCCCTTAGGTGTGAATTAACTCAACCCCTCCTTCCCTCTGCCACATACTTGATTCCCTGTAATTTTGTCACATGTGTAGATTCATATATCCACAATTGGCGTCATGCAATATATTTTTAAAACATAAAGTAATTTTTTAAAAAACCCTAAAATTGAGACTAGCTTGTAGCCGGCCAAAGTCTGAAGATAAAAATACTTTGGGATACTTCAAATGGTCACAAGGGCATGAAACAGGGACACTTCTCATTTTCAGAAGATTTAGGACAAAAAAATACATCAAAAAGAAATAAATACAGGTTTTGGAAGGGACTACAAGTCAAGTACAGGGTGTTCTGTGGAGGGCATGCTTGTTTTTGTGTGGAAAATGAAATCTTACATTCTTTGGGGGAATAGTGAGATTCCTTTGGGGGGAAATAATGAGATTATCTTTGGAAAGCTATTTTTAAAACTTTTATGAAGGTAATACAGGGGAGAGAATGTCAAAACACTTCAGGTGAAACACCTTGGCTAGATAAATACACAAATTTTTTGGTTGAAAGACTGGTAGATAAGTTGGCTATAGTAAGGTAGCTCAAATAAGGATAATTTTGGAAACATTTTAATATTCACTTTAAAATTGAGAAATAATCATACTAATCAGGTGATAATGCTTCAGGGAAAGTCCAAAACTCTACTGGTTGTAGACCCAGGAAAAAAGTCCAAAACTCTACTGGTTGTACACCCCCAGAGTGTACGAGAATAGACCATTTTGGCCGGGCGTGGTGGCTCACGCCTGTTGTCCCAGTGCTGTGGGAGGCTGAGGCAGGTGGATCACCTGTGCTCAGAGGTTCGAGACCAGCTGAAGACCAGTCTGAGGCAGAGTAAGCCAGAGTGAGACCCCGTCTCTATAGCAACAACAACAAGACAGCCGGACCTTGTGATCCCAGCTACGTGGGGGGGGGCAAGAGAACACTATAGGAGGAAGAAGTTAAAAAAAAAAAAACAAAAAACTTCAAAGTAAGATAAGTTGAAAGCAAATAAAAAAAATTTAAAAAGAAAAAGAAAAAGAAATTTTAAAAAAAGAAAACAGACCATTTTTACCTGAGCACAGTGTACATAACTGGCACCAGGTAGTTAAGTAGTGGAACCATAATCATGGTAAATAAGAAAAAAAGTCACTTGGCAAATTACATTTAGATTATTATCCTTTTTATAGAATAATAATATAAAAAGTTTCCAAAAAATTGAAAGCTAATATTCACAATCATATTCAAATCAAAACCTTCTAACTTGGATTTTGTTATTTGTTTTGTTTTCAAAGGACCAGGGTCTTACTACGGAGTGCAGTGGCATAATCCTAGTTAATTGTAACCTCTAACTCCTGGGCTCAAGCAATCCTCCCACCTCAGCCTCCTGAGTAGCTAGGACTAAAGGCACCCACTACCACACCTGGCTAATTTTTCTATTTTTTTTGTATAGGCAAGGGTCTCATGATGTTGCCCAAACTGTTCTTGAACTATTGGCCTCAAGCGATCCTCCTGCCTCAGCCTCCCAAAGGGCCAAGATTACAGATGTGAACCATTGAGCCCAGCACAAAACCTTCTAATTTTGACTGGATCATAATTAAAGACCATAAAACAAAACGCTACCTCTCAACTAAATGTTGACACTGAATTAGCTTGAAAGAACACTAATGGCTCAGAGCATTTTCATATAGATATTAAAAATTAACATTTTGGGAAACAAAAAGAGAGCTATTTTAAGCAACCTTACCTATGGAAGCAGTAACAGTCAATAATAATTGTTAAGCAATTAATACTTTGCATATATGCTGCGGTCTTATTCAATGTCTTAAAAAAGAACTGGATTCTAAAGGTTAAAATTTCATCTTTATCTTATTCTACTGTTTTCAGATTATAGTATGGTTTGAGATTTTTATAAAATACAATAGACAAGACCAGCTATTTAGAAAGTGCATTCAGGGAAGTTAGGTGAACTTTGAAGTTCCTCATAAAGTAAGTGAAAGAGTGTTTTCTCCACACTGGGCATTCTGAGCTCACCTCCTGCAAACCAACAAGAAGCTGGGCGCAGGGGACATGTGTGATATACCCAAGCACTAATCTGCACCAGGTGTGGGGCGGTGCGTGTGGTGCAGTAAGCCAGGGCACCAGTGCCCTTGTGGCAGGCCGGCTCAGCTGGCAGCCTAGCTTCAGTCTTCCCCATACTTCCAACTGCAGACATTCTTGCAAAATGGCAGTAACTGTCTTTGAAAAGTGGCTGCTAGGTGACAGCTGAGTGGGGAAAACTGCATTAAAATTGATAAGTTAGCAAACAATATTAAGGCAAAAAGGACAAATACCCAGTATGTGGTTCTGGTGGAAATGACATTTGGGGGTGTGCCCAGAGATGACGGAAACATTACCGTCACCATGAACGTTCAGATCTCAGAAGGGGGCCCAGTCCTCAGGTGTGCCAAGGGTTTAGTGCCTATGGTCTATCAGGTCCTGAAAGCTTGATAAAATCTTAAAGATTAAGTAACTTCCTTTAAAGAAGGAAAATATTCAAAATATTTTCCAAATTTAACCTGATGCTGTCTTGGGGACCAATGCATTCATTAAATGTAATGCATTCATTTCATTACTTTTTTGAGAGATTGTTTAAAATATGATGAACAGAGTTAAGCAACTTTACTTCTGGAGTTCTTATCAGTTTGATGAGATATAAACTAGAGATTCCAGCAAACTCTCACTTGGAAATGGAAAAAGTCAACCTATGGTCCTGTTTTTTAATGGCCATTTTTATATAATCTGATTGTTTCTCTGAACTGACTGGCATTGCAGACCAATGTTTCTCAAATGCTGTTTGACAGATATAATATACACATATAAATATTCAACATGCTTATGTGTATTCAGAGGTGGGCAAATAAAATATTATCAGTGTAAGGTATCATCCCTTTTATGAGAAGGATGGCCTCTTAGTAAGTTATTAATATTATATGTTATGATATTATTATGTTATCTTTCACCTTAGTTAAAAAATAAAGGAAGTAGATGCTTCTGGACTCAGGTAGGTATGAGATTTTTAGATTCACCGAGCAAAGCTTTGAGCCCCTACTCTGCCTGCCAACGAAAGCTATTTTTTGAAGTGATTACCCTTTCTAGGATTGTTTTTCTTTTTCTCATTTATTGTTGGTTGGTTTTTCCTTCTCTTTCTTCATGTCTTTACTTGGGAAAATAGTTCAGGGAGATTTTATCAATGCTTGAACACCCCAAACCATCATGTGAAGAAATTAATTTCTGCCCCCTTTCTTCACTGCAGTTTTAGAAATGCTTTTCTAAAAGCTAAGTCTGTACTAGGCACTGTACTACATACATGTTTGGCATTGTTTTACTTAATAGTTAAAACCATCCTATGAAGTAAGTGCTGGTCTCCCATTTGACAAGTGAGGACATTTAATTCCAAAGAGGACAGGTAACTTGCCCAAGGTCACAGAAGTGGTAGGGCTGGTATTCAAATCCATGTCTGTGGACTCCAGAGCTCAGGCTTTCTTCTGAACTAAGTCACATTTAATTTGCTTTAATGTAACTAATCGGCCTTCTTCACACATTCTTTTAGAGACACTTAAATACTCTCGTTTACACTCTCATTATTTAGGCATTTTTATTAGCTATCTTCTATCTCACTCTCGGTCCTCCTCCCCATTTACCATAAAACAAAGTAAGCAGAATGGCAGAGTATGTCAATCAGGGATTTTTCATGCTTTAGTCTAAGCTTTAAATTTTGGAGCAAAAAGATTTATTTTGATTTTAGTAATCTTTTTCAGTGGATTAAAAAGGATATTTCTCCATGCTTTTTCCTGAAGGAAGAGTTGGAATAATGGCAATCAAGACATGATCATCATCTCTTATATAAACCTATATAACTTTCCACTTAGATAAAGCGTTTTGCTTTTCTAATTGGATGTGAATTATATAACATGCACATTTTAGCAATAATTATAGAACTGAAGAAATTTCATGATAACCATCACCAGAGTTTTGGCATATTAAAAATGTAAGGGATTGGCTGGGCTGGTAGTATCACAGTTAAGAACTTCTTTGATGTCGGATCCAGGCTGGGCCTTGGCTTAGTCATTTGCTAACCTGTGTAATCTCATCTCTGTGAGTCTCAGTTTTCTCAACTGGAAAATGGAGCCAATGATGGTTTCTAATACCAGTGTCATTGTGAATGAAGACTGAATGAGTCAGTATGTCTACTGTCCTATAAATGTTATATATTATTATTGTTTTGTTGTTATTATTACTATTATGTGGTACTATGTAGTAGCATGATACATAAATTCCAACCACTATATGCATATAAAAATACTAAGGTAAGCTGATTTTAAAAATTATTAGATATGATGCCCTTAATATTAAATGGCTTAATGTAGCCATCTGCAAAATGAAAACTAGTATTTATTTGTTCTAGAATCACTCATACAACTAATGAATTCTTGGGATTCCCTAAATGATACTATCAAATATCATTATAACAACTAATGCAGAAAAAGTACGCTGAGTATCAGATTTCAAGTAGGGACAAGCATTCCATTATTGGCCTTTCTTATACTAAAGCTACTGTAGCAACTACAAACAGCAACCCAGGATGGAGGAACGTAACAATTCTCTCTTTTCCAAACTGAGTCAACAGCTGAGTTGCTGATTTAACCCAGAATTATTCGTGGTTAGGAATTTTGTTCTAAGCAGCCTTTAGGTGCAACAAAGCGAAATGTTGCAAAAAAGCACAGATGGTATCAAAGCGCTCACATCACAGATGTGGGTGTGTATCTCCTGCCCTTGTGAAACATGTTTTAGCCTGGGCTTGTTCAAGTATACGGGCCGGTTTTACCACATCTGAGTGTGTGCATATGTGTGTGTGTGTGTGTTGGTTCCAATGAGTCAATATGCTTAACTTTTCTTGATTTTTAATAAGACAAATGGTAAAAAGTATATTCTATTTATTTTATACCCATCAGAAATATACTAGTCCATAAAAAACTGAAAAGAATTAAATTTAACTCTGAAGTACAAAGGCCTTTATGTGCAGGCTTTGTTTTGATTTTGGCTTTACCTTGTTTTGTTTCTTTTCATGTTGCTTACCTGTGTCGATTTGGCAAGCTTCTGACTATATTCCTTCTCGATCTGCTTCAGTCTGCTGTTAGCCTGCAAAACACACGGACACACACACGGTGACCTGCGAGCTTGGTATCTCTTCCACATGCCTATCACCAGGCAGCTGGGACGCCTGCCAGCTGCACCGCCCTTCTGGGGCAGCCAGAAAACCACAGGGCTTGCCTTTGATCTAAAGCCAACTATTCATCACTTAAAAGAAAAAAAAAAAGATCTCTTCTGCCAATTATTAGACAAACATAAGACTTCTGTGGAGAGAGAGAGAAAAGGAGAAGGAGAGACAGAAATAGACACAGCAAAAGTGTGAAGGCTCAGAAGGTAAAATAAGGAAAAGGGAGAAGAAACAAAGGAGGGAGAGGAGGGGGGAGGAGGAGGGAGAGGGAACTGCAGGAGGAAAGGAAGAGGGAAATTTAATACCCTTCCACCTTAGTTTAAAAATAAAGGGAGTAGATGTCCCTGGACACAGGTAGGTATGAGATTTTTAGTCACTGAGCCAAGCACTGAGCCCCTACTCTGCCTGCCAAGGAGAGCTATTTTTTGAAGTGGTAAATAGACCTAAATCCAACACCTTTAATGTCCTGGCACTAGAGTGGCCTTTCCCGAATAAGCCCACATTGCTCAGAACCTGATTATCTCTGCCACTCAAGTTCCAGCTCTTTGTATATGACCTGCTTTTTGCTCTCTGGAAGCTTTGGGGACTGTCACTTTGTCCTTAGTGTTCCAAATGTCACAGTGACATGTCCTAGACTAGGCATTTTCCCCATCGATCATGCAGACACAAGGGAGGCCCTTCCCATCTGAGCTTGTGCTCCTTGTTTCTGGGAAAGGTCTGGAAGGTGCCCCTGTGCACTCTCTCTGTCCCCCTCGGCAGCTCTCACTGTTGCACTCCTCAGGTTTACCATCTTTCTTTCACTGTTTCTATTTTCCATCTCTTTGTCTTTTTGATTATCCTTAGAGGTTCCCCCAACTCTTACCTAAACAGCTTCTGCCATCATATTCATAATTTCCAAGAGTTCTTTTTGTTCTTTCAACATCATCATTATCCCCATTTCAGAGATGAGGAAACTGAGGCACGGAGAGGTTAAGTAACTTGCCCAGCATCACACAGCTAGGGGGTGATGGACCAGGACTGAACCCGACACAGTCTGGCTGCAGAGCAGAGGTGCTTCCCCAGCTGCAGAGCAGAGGTGCTTCCCCAGCTGCACCCCCTCTCATAATGCCGTGCAATGGACCCCCGAGTCTCCTGCAGTTACTAACCTCAGATCACTGTCTATCTATAAGTACCTGCCACCCATCTGGCACTGATCTCTCCACATGCCCACAGCTATCTGTCTATCCACACCTATCTCTAAACATTTCCCTGCTCACTAGAGTGTGTTCTTCCTGAGGTCCTGTATTTACTTACTTCTGCTGGGCTGTTTTGGTCTTTGTCTTTCACTTTTCTCAAGTGTCTAGTGACCTTTGATGTCCCTTAAGGTGAGATGTCTGAAGCTGAGCAGAAGCTGGGTGTTGACAGGTTTGTGGGTGGATGGGCATCTCCTCAGGGTGGGATAGAGGGGCCTGGACTCTCCTGTGGACCAGTCTGCTCTCCAGTTCATGGCCAGGCAGCACAGACCTGGCTGCTGATGTTTCAAAAGGCCACAGAGGAGTTCAGGATGGAGACATTCACCTACGCTTGTTTCATATTTATCCTTCACTGTACCTGAGTAGTCCCCTTCTCTCATCCCATCTCTCCAGAGGGCAAACTAAGGGTGAGGACAGGGGAAGTCTTGGGATAAAATCTGAGTCATCTGATGTGGGACATCTGACTGCTCCCCTACAGACTTTCAACCCAGGCTTCTGCTCTTGGCTCCAGACCCACCCTGCTCCTCTGATTCCCGAGCCTTTCCAAAGTTCTGCCACAGGAAAGATCTTCTGCTGCTTTTTTTTTTCCCCTATGCAACCAGAAATATATTTTTCACTGAAAAGAATCAATCTGTTCATTTTACAAATTCTGACAATTTAATGCAATTATTGACTCTGTCCAAAAGAAATAACAACAATAATGAAATTTTATTTTTTTTCTGTTTTTTTCTTTATTAAATTATATCTGTGTACATTAATGCTATCATGGGGTACAGAGTGCTATTGCTATATGCAATTTGAAATACCTTTATCCAACTGGTTAACATAGCCTTTATGACATTTTCTTAGTTATTGTGTGAAGACATTTATATTCTACATTTAGAGAGATTCACATGTACCCTTACAGGAGTGGGGAGGGTGGGTGGAGGGAGGGTGATTGGTGGGATTATGCCTATAGTTCATTCTCTTTTTTTTTTTAAATCTAGCTTCTTGAGATAGAAACAGAGCACTGATTTTTCTGGCTTTCATTTTTCTAACATATGAACACAAAACTACAGATTCCTCGCTAGGTATGATGTATTTTATCTTATTGTTCAGTTCATAATAGTTCTGAATTTTCCTTGTAATTTTTCCCTCCATCCTTGAATTATTTAAAAGTATATTGCTTAATTTCTAGGAGATAGAATATTGTCTGATATTCATCCATTCTTTTGTTAATCATGCCTGGCTTAATTCCACTAGGCCTGGAGAATATAATCTGGATTTTGTGTCTTTTAACATTTGTTGAAGTTTTGCTCTATGACCCAGCATATCATTAGTTTTAGTAAATATTTCATATGTTGAAAATTCTCTGTTAAGTGCAATGTTCTATAATGTTAATTAGGTAAATGCTTTGAGTGGTATTTGTTAGATCTTTTTGCTTTTTCTGATGTTTTCTTCTTTGTTCTTTTAACACTTGAAGAAGGTAGATTCAAATCTCCATGATCTCGCGATTTATTTGATTATAAGTTTGCTTTGCCATTTAAAGGCATTAAACTTTTGCTTAACATGTTTTAAAAGAATGCTATTTATGAATCTGGTTTTGAATTTTGAAATATACCTTGGAGGTTGACCTCATTATCATTGTAAAAGGTCCCTCTTTCTATCCAACAATTTTTTCTTTTATGGTCTAAGCATTTACCATATTTTAGAGTATTATTACAGATAATATATCAGCTTTGCTTTGGTTAGTTTTGCCTTCTTTTACTTTCAGAATTTCTGTGTTTTGTATATAACATTGATTTGTTGTGAGTAACAGAGAATTCAATTTTGATTTTTAGTCTAGTTTAAAAATACTGATCATTTTTTTGAAAAATCTTGTCTATTTTCAATGTAATTACTACCGCACTGTTGAGCTTATACCCGCAATCCTACTATTTTTAAAAGTTTGACCCATCAGCTCTCCATTAATTTTTATCTTTTTCTTTACATTTTGGGGGCTAAATGAACTTTTAAAGTTATTTTCCCTGTATTTATTACATATGTTTGCACGTTAGTGCTCATTTAGGGGTTACAGACTGTGTTCTCGATATCTTATGTTTTAGGACAATTTTCCACCTTGCTCTCAATGTTAGAATCTAAGAACACAGTAACTCCACCTACACCTTACAGCTTGTATTGTTATTGTCATGAAAATTTTGTGTCATTTTAAATATCACGTGACATAACAATATTGTTTCACACCATCAAAACTCACTTGTATTCCCTCATACATTATCCTTCCCATTCCTCTGCCTTTTATACTACATTTCTAAAATTTAAATATAACTTCTATTCATATTTCTTCTTTTGAAGGATAATGGTGATGAAGTCTCTAGGTTATTATTGCCTGAAAGCATCTTTATTTCACCTTCATTTTTTAATTGTATTTTTTTCATTGTTTAAAGTCTTTGTGTTCAGTTATTAATATTATTGTCATTTACTCTTTAAGAGATATCCGTTCATTATCTTTGGGATTTCTGTGATTTTTAGTGAGAAGCCAGGAATTATTCATTTTAAGAAGATATTTTTCCCCCCTTTGGCTGTTTTAAAATTTTATCATGGTCTTTATTTCTCATTAGCTTTATTAAAATGTACCTAAGTGTGGCTTTCCATTCTGACACAACATGCTTTCTTGTTCCCTAGTTCTGTGTTCTGGAATGAGCAATGTTCTATTAAATCTTTCCACTGCTTTCTTAATTTCTGTCATCTTACTTTTAAGGTCTAAGATTTTCACTAGTTGTTTAAAAAAGGAATCAGATTCCCTTGGGCAAGTCCAATCACTTGTTCTATTTTTCTATTTTTTCCTAAACTGTCCTCAACACGTTAACAGTAGTTATTTTAAAATCCTTGTCTCTTTACTCCAATGTCTATATCACCAGTTACTCTCTTCCCATTCTGTGTATTTTTTTCTCAGCTTTAGGCTCTATGGTATTGTTTCTTTAATAGTCAATTAAAGATGATTACAGATTTTTAGTTATTCACCCCAGTGACTGATGAAATTTAATTCCTTTGTCCTTGAATTCAGACTGCCCTTAGGGATTTGCTTCAACAGTAGAAGGTGACAAAAGTGATATTCTAGACTTTCACAATTAAGTCATGAGAAATAATTTAGTTTCCTTAACCTCTTCTAACACTTGTAAGATAATGGCCATTTTCTGAGAAATCCCAAGCAATGTTTTGGAGAAGGCTGTGGAACGTAGAACCACAACTCCCAGCCACCTGCTACTTTTGAGTCCCTAGCTTACAGGTGCCACACTTGCTAGGCACACAAGAGAACCATCCTTGAAGCAGGTTCTCCACCCCCACATTAAACTGCTCAAATTGAAATATGTATTGGCATAGAGGCAAACCATTTCTATTATTCTCTGCTCATGTTGACATAATACATGATTTTTGAATGAATTTAAACTACTATGGTCCCGAGTGTTTTTTTTTAACTACCAATCAATAACTTTAACATTTGGAATTATTTTTAGTTATTTCATATTGCCATTGTGCATAAAGAAATGTAGAGACTCATGGCAGTGCTATATTTCATGAGAAAGGAGTCAGCCTTTCCTCTATTGGTAGGTAGAGGAAAGGGGCTGTGTGAGTATATTATTAAACATTAAGAGAGAGAATGAACTGCACTGAGATTGGATTGCAATTTTACAAAATTCAGTTTCCTCTCATTCAAGCTGGTTAGGAAGTCATAGCCCACCTGCAGCTGTTAACCTCCCATACTGCATAGATTTGGACTTCTGGAAATATACTAAGAAAGACACCATCTGTATGTGACAGTCAAAGCTTCTGCTAGTTTTTTTTAACTTAACAGTGACCTTGTTTCTTGGCCAAATCTATTTTTTAGACTCTAGTTCCTATCCCTATCGAGAAGCAGTAAATGCCTCCAGGAGAAAATCAGCTCCATAGCCTCCACTTGCTTTTCAGAGGTTCTCTTGGTCCCTGCTATGCTCTAAATGTTTGCATCCTCCCCAAATTCATATATGGAAATCCTCATCCACAATGTAATGGTGTTGGGATCTGGGACATTTGGGAGATGATTAGGTCATGGGGTGGAGCTTGTGTGATTAGGCCCAGAAGTCTGCCTTGTCCCTTGCCCTACCACCTGAGGACACAGCTAGAAGGCACCATCTGTAAACCAGAAAGTGAGCCCTCACTAGATGCTCAGTCTCCCTTGATCTTGGACTGCCCACCCTCCAGAACCATGAGGAATAAATTTTGACACTTTGTTATGACAGCCTGAACAGTTGAAGGCAGTCCCTCTAGCCCTCGTTACTTCCTGATGACTTTACCCAGTGCATTGATATATTTTACCCAGCTTTCTCAAATTGTTTTGAATAGAAGTTTCTACAGCAAAATTCGACATCCAAGCCAGCAGTAAACATTGTAGTATTAACCTGTTTTAATTCTGATCCTGAAATTTTGAGAACGGTAATGTAATTCTTCATATTTACAGCTGAGAAAAAAATCTCAGAAAAAAATTAGACAACTTCTCAAATGATAGAAGGTAACTTGATCAAGATTTTATAGAAAGTAGACAAGTCTGAATGCTAGCCATTATCTATCTTACTTCAGAATTTATGTTCTTAAGCAATAAATACATGTTTCTTATTTTATTTTTTAATTTAATTTTATTATGACACAGAATTCTATTAGGAATAAAGTATTCTTTAATAACCAAATAAAGCTTTTGGAGATAGTGGCATTGAGAAATAGAAGGAAATAAAATGTGTATGGTAAGGATTCATCCGAAGACTATAGTTATGCTTAGTGTCCATGACCTTGAACACAAGAGTATAAATGAAAACTAAAGGATCTTGTGTTGATTTCTACATTTCCCCCAGAAGTCCAGAGGTTAAAGTGATTTTCTCTGCCTCTTCATATCCCAAATAGAAATGGGCTTTTAAATCTAACAAGCTTGGAAACATTTAACATGAAAAGATTTATAGAATTTAGTTATAAGGCGTTTGAAATAGTGTAGCTTAGATCAATCCACAGCAGCATATTCTTAATCTTTTTATGGAAACTCTATTTCATGTTACAACCTTTCATTGTCAATATTCAGAGGCCACATACTTTAAAGAATGTGCATATCTCTTGTAGTTGCAATGAAACCCACTGAAGTTTATTTTGTGAGTGCAAGGACACAGATGTCAGAATATATGAAGGAAAAAAACTTTTCCATCGTCAAAGTTAAAACATAGCACCTGAATCTAGTAGAAATATGCTATTACAAAGTTTATATACATCAATATTCCTTCTTAATTAAAAAGAGGTGCTACTCACAGTATATATTGAAAAAACATGAAACAATACATTGGAAAGAAATGAGTGTATTATAAGCTGAGCAATTGGTAGCTTCCTGATTTCTAACAGCAAGACTTCCAAGACTTAGCTTTTCTTTGCCCAGACACCTGCCTATAATATATAGTATGTGTTTTTCTGTGTCTCAATTGTATTCACAGATTAAATTGTAAATACTGATATCAAGTGAGGTGCAGGGTTGCATCTCAGGTGTTCAGAAACTTACCCATGCAGCATGGTGCATTCAGATCTCAGACAACTGTCTTCCCTGTGTGGGGGGGAGGGTGGAGGACACAGGTTCCTGTAACCACTGCATTGTAAGAGTCTGAATTACTCCTGTTGCAAAACCCCAATATATCCAGTGCATTTATTTATTTATTTATTTTTTGAGATAGAGCCTCAAGCTATCCCCCTGTGTAGAGTGCCATGGCATCACAGCTCACAGCAACCTCCAACCTCCTGCCTCCGCCTCCCAAGTATCTGAGACCATAGGTGCCCACCACAATGCCTGGCCATTTTTTGGTTGCAGCCATCATTGTTGTTTGGCAGGCCCCGGGCTGGGGATTCGAACCCGCCACCTTAGGTGTATGTGGCTGGCACTTTAGCCGATTGAGCCACAGGCTCCAAGCCTATCCAGTGCATTTAAATATGTTTTTTCTAGTTGAGAGGTCAATTAGAAAGCAATATCTTCTCTCAGATGAATTTAATCAAGAAATAGAATTGGATTAATCAGGGAAAAAATTATCTGGGAGAAAAAAATCAAGTGAGATTACCAAGACAAATTACTGAATAATGGATGCTAAACAAGAAAATATTCCTGCAGACGTGGGTCAGAGGGTGTGTGGGTCTATTTTGAAGCTTTGACAGTCAAGAATTGGGGACCTGAGTGGCAGGTAAGTCTCTTTAGGACAAGAATCTAAGAGCAATACCAAGGATTTACCTAAAAGCAACATACACTTTTTTTTTTTTTAATCTGAGAATAGAACATTTTCTTTCCCTTAAAAGCTGTTTAAAAATTTCACTCTCCCAGTATGGAAGATGACAGCCTTACCCACCCAGAGTGTACCACTGTTACTTTCTAAGTATTCCCCTTGGCCCTCTGGTGACCATAATGATATCCAGCAATGAGGTATGTGGCACTTTTTCTAGGATGAATTTGTGAACTTCATTGTCAGACCTTGTGAGACATCAGCTTTGATGGTCATTCCAGAATTCCAAAATTGCTTTGAAGGGGGGACTGGGAGGAGGCATCAGTGCATAGCTTCCCAAGGGAAGTACTTCAAAGGTGACCATAGTGATATTCAGTAGTGTGGTATGTCGTACTCCTTCTAGAATGAAATTGTGAACTTGATTGTCTGATCTTGTAGAAGTTCAGTGGCGAGATTTTATCTGGTTTAAGATGAGGGAGAAAGAACCCAGGAGAAGATAGTATCTGATTTGGATTTTGAAATCTGTGTAGGACCTTGAAAAGTACAAATGTGGAGGAATGAAATCCAGGTGAATATCATAACAGTAAGTTGGAATAGCGACGTAGGAGGTTTGCCATATACCATAATGGCATCCAGTCTGTATGTTTAGACTGAAATAGGGTAGATAACATTAGTTTTTGCAGCAAATCCTAATATCTATGGCTTAACACATGAACCTTTTACTTCACATAACAGTTTCAAGAATTTTTCTCCAGAAGACATTATACCCGGAATCTCAGGAATCCTGGATTCCTTTGTGTTGACAGCCTTTTCTAGGGTTTCCTCAAGGAACTCAGCTAGTTTAAGTCAAACACATCGAAAAAAAAGGATATCACACAAAGACTTTGGAGGGCAGGTGTGGATGTACCATACATCATGTCTAAGCCCATCCATTGACCAGAACTTGACACTTGGCATGACCTAGATGGAAAACATGGCCTTTCTCAATGCCCAGGAGTAGAGCAAACAGTGTGTTAAACACTAGTGAGGTCTCTGCCGGTGGAATTAACAGAAAGTTAAGGTAGGAATGGATGGTTTGAAATAATAAGAAGGACTTGAATGCCAAGATTGAATATTTTTTGCTAATATTTCTATTTTTGCCTCATTGCATAGATTCTACCCATCATGCAACATTGTTCTCTGAAATCAGTATTTAATGATAGCAAGGTTGCTGGAAAACAAAATTATATAACAACCAAGTCTAAGAAAGAATAATTGTGAAGCATATGAATAAGTGGGGCTATTATCTCTTCTTTTAGAAATCCAGGTCTGTAAACGAAAGTGCTTTAAAGTCACTGTCACTCAGGAGTGAGTCTCTTCATGCCACTTTACCTTGTAATTACTCTCTTCCTCTCTCCAGCTTAAAAGAAATTTCTAACATTGGCATAGTTCTAATGCTCAAGCTAATTGTAATTAAACCTTTCTGTGCTTTATCACTACTCTTTTAAGATAGAGACCTAAATAATCAATTCCTTTATTCTCTTCCAGATTTATTCCCAGGGCATTGAAAAGAGCATCCCCACATTACATTCTCTTAATGAATAAATAACTTTGCAATGGTTGTCCAGCATACCAAATATACCACATCCTTCTACTATAGTATTATCATATTTTTAAAAACACTGCCATTGGCTCAGCGCCTGTGGTTCAATCGGCTAAGGCGCCGGCTACGTACACCTAAGGTGGCGGGTTCGAATCCCCAGCCCGGGCCCTCCAAACAACAATAATGGCTGCAACCAAAAAAATGGCCGGGCATTGTGGCGGGCGCCTGTGGTCCCAGCTACTTGGGAGGCAGAGGCAGGAGACTCGCTTGAGCCCAGGAGTTGGAGGTTGCTATGAGCTGTGATGCCATGG
>CAUYQV010192688.1:0-18426 GCA_963574575.1 Galagoides demidoff | reverse complement strand
GCTTATACTTGGTGACAGCTGCTTTTATTAACATTAAAATCAAATGTACCTCCTTTCTTTTTCTTTTTTTTTTTTTTGAGATAGAGCCTCAAGCTATCCCCCTAGGTAGAGTGCCATGGCATCACAGCTCATAGCAACCTCTAACTCCTGGGCTCAAGCGAGTCTCCTGCCTCTGCCTCCCAAGTAGCTGGGACCACAGGCACCTGCCACAATGCCTGGCCATTTTTTGGTTGCAGCCATCATTGTTGTTTGGTGGGCCTGGGCTGGGGATTCGAACCCGCCACCTTAGGTGTACGTGGTTGGCGCCTTAGCTGATTGAGCCACAGGCGCCGAGCCTGTACCTCCTTTCAAAATCTAGACATTAAAACATTCGATGCAATGACATATTAAACCAACAGTTGGCCTTTCATTGTGTGCCTCCCTAAAATTATATAACTTCTCTTCCATTTCCAAGAATGTTCCAGAACTAATTTTCCAGAGTGTAATTCACTTATAAATTTTCCTAGTCAATGCAAATGAAATGTGTCTCTATGTTATGCACAAATTGGAGGGCATTAAGGACAAATTTAGAACTGGGGTGGTAGAATTAATAAACCTGAATTTTTTTCTGAAAGCTTATCATTCCTCCTTTGAGACATTATAATGGCTCCAAAAAGGAATCAACATGTGATTGCTAGTATTCTCAAGCAACAAATACACATTCAGTGTCTGGAGAGTCTGTAGAATCTGGGGCACTGGTGATCACACAGTAAGATGCATTTATATAGGACAGGTTTCATTATCCCAGGCTAACTTCCAGTTTTCTAGCCCCAGACCAGTGTTTTTCAACCTTTTTTTAACCTCCCAGCACTTTTGAACCTAACGTTAAACTTCCACGGCTCACTTGAATTGTGCTGAGCAAAAACAAAGCATGAAAAAAGAATATACTTACTGTGCTTTGAACTTATTTCAAAAATAATTTAATGATTTTTAAAAGTTTTCACGGCATACCTAAGATCTTCTCATGGCACACCAGTGGGCTACAGTTGAAAATCACTGCTCTAGATACTTCATGAAATTACTGAAGACATCTTGAACTAAGAGGAGGAAAGGGAGGCAGATGGAAATTATTTCACTAATTGCATCTGACATCGTACTCTGGAGAGCTAAGTAGCATAAGATGGTCCAGGGAAAGACCAAAGACTATAGCCATACATGGTCTGTACGTGGTCTCCCTGTCATCCAACTGTAAGTGTATACCCCAAAGAGGCATGTGGAGGGGGTACTTGGGAGCCCTTAAATGAAGCAGGCTGCTTTAAGAGACAAATGCACATTTGAGGAGTATGTGGTGATATAGTCACTCCCATACACCATGATGACAGATATCAGAGTAAACCATTCATAGACAATTTGACAATATCTATCAAAATCTGAATGTATGTACCTTTTAACCCATTAGTTTCACTATTAAGAGTTTATACTGATCTTGGCCAGGCAGTGTGGCTCACACCTGTAAACCTAGCACTTTGGAAGACCAAAAGGCAGGAGTATCCTTTGAGACTAGGTGTTCAAGACCAATTTAGGCAACATAGCAAGACCTCGTTGCTACAAAAAAAAAAAAAAAAAAAAAGAAAAAAGAAAAAGAAAAAGAAAAGAAAAGAAAAAGAAAAAAATTAGTTGGGTGTGATAGCCGTCACTTGTAGTTGTAGGTAGTGGGAAGCTGAGGCTGGAGGATCACTTGAGCCTAGGAGTTTGAGGTTTCAGTGAGCTGTGATTGATCCACTGCAGTCCAGCCCAAGGGGGAGAGAGAGAGAGAAAAGGAAGGAAGAGAGGGCGGAGGGAGGAAGGGAATGAAAGACTTTATACTGGCTCGGTGCCTGTGGCTCAAGTGGCTAAGGCACCAGCCACATACACCTAAGGTGGCAGGTTCGAATCCACCCAGGGCCTGCCAAAACAACAATGATGGTTACAACCAAAAAAAAAAAAAAAAGTCAGGCATTGTGGCGGGTGCCTATGGTCCAGCTACTTGGAAGGCAGAGGCAGGAGACTCGCTTGAGCCCAGGAGTTGGAGGTTGCTGTGAGCCGTGATGCCACAGCACTCTACCCAGGGGGACAGCTTGAGACTGTCTCAAAAAAAAAAAGACTTTATACTAAACTTGTAGATGTCTGCAAACAGGTACACAGATGCTGATTGCAGCGCTGTAAGGGTGAAGCTGGAAACACCCTAAATGACTAAGAACAAAAGGCTCAATAAAGACATTGCACTGACACAATGAACCGCCATGCTGCCAATGAAAAGAACAAGACGGACCAAGATGTGCTGACGTGGGATGTGCTTCCTGACGTATTAGGAGAAGGGGTGCTTGTGTGCCAGTCCGGATCCCACTGGGAAACTCCATGTGTCCCAGATGGTTCAAATGTCCAGACTTTAATGAACAGACTGTGAACAGAAGTGTGGGCAGGGCATGGTAAGGCACTCAGACACGGGCACTGGCGGGAAGCCTTAGACGCAGTGGACACTGTGCTGCTCCCCCCGGGGCCTTTTTTTCAGGGCTGATGCCCCATCCACAGGGGCTGGGACCATCAGCTTTTGTTGGCTCACAGCTGACTCCTCACTAGAATTGCCCTCTGCCATCACAAGGGACAGCCTTGCCCAGGTTACACTTTCTCCTGGGATGGTCATGGCCAATGACTGTCCAATTCCGGGATTCCAAACTCCAGACCCCTTCCCCAGTTTGGGACAATTCTGAAAGGCCACCCCAACTCCAGAGCTCTCTGAAGCATTAGCTGAAGCCTCATTGACCTGCATTTTAGGCCAGCTTCTCCTTCTGGCTAATCCTGCTTCCATAACAAGATTTATATAATAATATTAACAGCAACTTCATTCAGAAGAGCCAAAAAAAAAAAAAAGCTCAATATCTATTAACAGGAGAATTGCCAAAATTATAGTATAATTCATACTATAGAATACTATTCAGTATTTTTTTTTTGCAGTTTTTGGCCAGGGCTGGGTTTGAACCCACCACCTCCAGCATATGGGGCCAGCGCCCTACTCCTTTGAGCCACAGGTGCTGCCCAATACTATTCAGTATTTTTAATATTAAAACCACAACAGTATGGATTAGGGTTGACAGACATCGCAACTAAAAATGCACATATGACATGTTGAATATTTTTAAAAATATAAACGCATATGTACTTAATCCTGTATTTGAAAGAATGTTAACTGAAAGTATTGGGAATTAAGGAGAGAAATTACAGTACTGATTGGTTTTCTTTCATTTACAGATGGTTGCTAGGTTCTTTGCTTTGTACTGCATGAATAGAAAAAGAAAAGGTTTCTGCCTTAACGAGGAATTTATAATTCAGTGTGGTGCCAACAGTGACAACAGTGCAATGGGACAGGGCTGTCACGGAGGTGGATTACAAGGTACTGGAGAAGAAATTGGGTTTAACTCTTAAGCAAGTCTTTAGTTCACAGGAGATAGAGCCAGGGCTGAGGCTAAAATGAAGCCAAGTTCATCACACTTGGCTGGTAGAATTCATGAAGAATAATGGGAAGAGAGGAAGACCTATGGATAAATAATGGCCAGAGCAGGGGATGACTTTGTATACCATATTCAAAGTTTAGGTATTGAGAATCCCTGCAGGATAGTATTTGTTTTTTAAATTAAGTGTACAAGTTGATGAGTTTTAAATGTGTATACCTGTGTACATACCACCCCAATCGACATTTTCATTACTCTAGCAACGTCCCTGAGCCTCCTACTCTGGCACCCACTCTTCTAATTTCTATCATCAAATGTTAATTTTGCTTGTACTTCATAAAGAAGAAATCATTCAGGATCTACTCTTTTGCATCCGACGTCTTTGAACATAATATTTTTGAGATGTATCCATGTTCAGTTTGCCAGATAAAATATAGCATGCCCAGTTCAATTTGAATTTCAAATAAACGTCAAATAATTTTTTTAGCAGAAGTATTTCCCATGCAATATGTGCTTTTTTATTTGCTAAATCTGGTCATTGTTGTGTTTTCAATATATTTTTAAAATGCTGAATAGTATTCTGTAGTATGACTATACCACCATTTCCATCATTTAATTGCCTATTAATGGATATTTAACGTCTGTAGCTATTAGGAATGAAGTTGCTTTGAATGTTTTTAGGCAATTTTTTTCATGATGTATGTTGTCCTTTCTTTAGGGAGAAATACCCAGACTTGCTAGGTCATGAGGTAGATGTGCTTTTTTTTATTGTTGTTGTTGTTACAGGAAAATTTTAGTTTTTCACTTCACCAAAAGAATGTTGAGCTAGGGAATGACATGGTCCAATTCGCATTTTGGAAATATCCCTCTGGCAGCTGGTGGAGGGCAGGGAGAAAGCTGGAAGCAGGAAAGATGGAGAAGGTCATTTCCAAGTCCACACAGGATGAGGGATATTTGAATTATGGTGGAGGAGGGGATAATAAGGGAGAGATTTAGGAAGCAGAATCAATAAGGTGTCTGGATAAGTTGTCAGTGAGAGATTAAGGGAGAAGGAGATGTCTGAGCGTCTGGCTTCCTAGCAGATCATTATAGAGGGTTGCCGAGGACGATGTCTGCTTTTGGTCAAAGCCATCAGCTTTTGTTCCCATGAGCTGGAATCTGCTAATCCTGCTGACAGGAGGGCCTTGCTGGCAGGAGAGCCTGGGAGTATGGGAGATCTCGCCCAAGGCTATGCATTTGGGTGGACAAGTCATTTCCCTCCTCTCTCTGTTTAGTACGGCGCGTCTGATCATAGTAGAGCCCAACCCAAACTTTGTTGCCTTTTATGATGCATGACACCGAGAAAAAAAGAACTCAAAATCCCTTAGACTGATTGTATTTCCATCAATATCTTTAGCTAGTACAGATACGATGAGGACCATACACCAAAGGCCATACCAGAGAGGACACAGAAGATGACATTTAGTTAATGAGAGGAACCTTTTGCCAGACACTGTAATTTCAGATTCTTTTTAGCATCCGAATTGCTCCTGAAGTCACACTATCATAATGTTAGGAGGGACTTTAAAAAGGTATCTCATCCACTCGGTTACTTTGGAGATTAATAATAGTCCTGAGTTATATCCTTTCTTTGCTTCTGACTAGCTATGTGACAATGGCCAAGTCACTTACCTCTCTGAACCTCCAGGCCCTCCTCCATGTGTGAAGGTTAAATGAAGTGGTTATATATATGCATCTCAACAAACTTCCTCTCCCTTCTTTTGGTACCTGTCAACACGAGGTGATCATAGCCGTGTACTTCTCACACACAATGGGTTGACAGTTTTGCTCATCAAATCAGCCCCCAATTAGTGAGTCTAAAGGTGTGTCCTCAAGTGTTAGCTGTGACCGTACAAATACCCTTCCCTCCACCTTGCACGTGTCCTGAGCTGCTGGTGAGACATACCTTTCTGCTGGGCCCATGTTTTGCCTAGTGCCTTCTTTAGTAATCAACATCTCCCATGTATGAGGAGCATTTTTTTATCGATTAAGTGCCTAAACTTGAATTGAGAAAGACCAGAGAAGCTCTCAATGCCTATTTGCTGTGTGACATTAAGCAAGTTGCTTAACCTCTCAGAGTGTCAGTTTCTTCACTAATAACAATACTTACCTTTCCATTTCCAATGATGGTTGATGTAAGTAAGGTTTGGAAAGCCCTTAGCACAGAGCTTGGGATCTTGCGAGCATTCAGTCATGGGTGGCTAGGAGGCTGGCCACTGTTGGGGGCTCTGCTCTTAGGCACTGGGCTCCTTTTTAGTCAAAGCCATCAGCTTTTGTCCCCATGAACTGGAATCTTCTGATCCTGCTGACAGGAGGGCCTGGGAGTATGGGAGATGTCGCCCAAGGCTATGCACATGGGTGGACAAGTCATTTTCCTCCACACTCTCTGTTGGCAACCAGCAGTTATGATTAGAGAGCTGAAAGAAGCAGGGAATCTTTATTCTCCCCATCAGTAAAATCCTACCTGTGGCCGACTGCACAGGTATGAGAGCCACTGATTCATTTGAGTTTGACGACAGGCTTAGCTCCCCCACAGGGCACAGAGTAAGTCCCAAGGATTCCTCCCTGGTGAGCAGCAATTTTTCCAGTGACCTAGGTGAAAATAGCTTTATTCCCAAGGCCTGTTATTGGAAAGATTGTGTTAGATCTACAATCAGAGAAAAAAAAACTGTAGCTTGGAATTTTTGAGTTAAACAAGAACTGGAGAGAAACAGACATCTAGGCATGGAAAATACAATGAACAGGGATCTGAACCATCAGATCAGATTGAGACCCTGACACATAGGATGAACATCATGTTGGATTTTAAGGCCAGCTACCTGGATCCCCACTTGTTGGAGTGCGCTTGATGGAAAAACACCCTAAAGTAAGGCAAACATGAAACAAAGTGTATTCAGGGAAACAAAGGTAGGTTTGCAGAGTGAGAGGAAGATCTAGGCTTACAGAGCAAGAGATGTTGGCCATAGACAGTGAGCGGGCTGCCATTGCCAAGGCACGGGGGTGAAGAGGCAAAAAAGCAGGGGTTATGGCCAATGGTTTTCCTTCACACTGCCCGGGTCAGGCCCACCTCATAGTTCAGAGGTCACCCTGGAACCAGAGTCTTACTACACATGCGGATCTCCCATGAGCCTCTTTGAGAACCTATGAGGGAGTTGGGCCACAAGATAATTAACTGTATGACTGTTTTAGGTCACCTTCAAGACTCTCTGGTACTGATGTTAGGTGAGAGAGTCTTCTATATCCTTTTGCAGTTGGGACGGTAAGTTCTGATTGGTAAGCTTGGCGCCTATGGCTCAAGTGGCTAAGGCGCCAGCCACATAAACCTAAGGTGGTGGGTTCAAATCCAACCCAGGCCCGCCAAAACAACAATGATAGTTGCAACCAAAAAAAAAAAAAAAAAAAAGTTCTGATTGGTAGATGGGCAGGGTGATCCCTCCTCCCCATGTATGAGCAATTGCTTGGGACAAAATTAAGGTGGGCTATACCAAGATGGCAGCCTGGGGGCTCAGCCCTTGTCCTGCTTCCCCAGAAGAGCTGTTCCTAACTAACTACCTAGCAATAATTTGGTCACTTGATACTGTAAGGTTCTTCCCAAAATAGTTAAGCCCTTCATTCTAGCTTTCTTCACTGTGTAAACCCTTCAGAGGTCCCCTGTGTTCTTCCCAGGCAGCTAAATGCCATGGGGGAGTCTGACTTTCATGTCTCTTTGGGATGTAGTGGCCAAGGGAAAACTTCCCCCTTTATGCTCTGTTTCACTAACAAAATCAATTAACAAAAAGCAGGATAATAGGAGAAAAGGCACACAAATGTATTAATGTAGATGGGAGCCTTACAAAGAACTCAAAGAAATGGCCAGGGGTGGAGGCTTATACCATCTTGCAGTAATAGAACGAAGGGGAGGCTTTGGGATCACAGCAAAACAGGCCATAGGCATGACTAGCAGAGGTGGTCTGATTATGCAGATGAACCTCACAGGTAGCAGCCCTCAGAGAGTAGACAACTGAGGTTTCTTTCAGACACTCATAAGTGCTAGACTCTTAGTTAATCTTGACTAGCTACTAGTGAGGGCCTCAGAGAAAACTCTCTACATTCAACCAGGTTTTCTTTACAGATGTAAAACTCCCTGACCAAAGAAAATGTTTCATTCTTGTGGTTCCAGCCCTTCTGAATAACCATCTTGAAATATGTTGAATAAGTATATTGTGGAGCGAAATAGTTAAGTTTCCTTCAGGGAGAAGTCAGCTTCCTTTTTTGGTTGTGAGAGGCAGTGTGTGGCCCCTTGACACTGCTTTGGTGTCTTCCCACTGGTCTCCTTCAGCCAACATATTCACAAAGTCCAGAAACACAGCAGACAAATGCATATGTGCTCCCAGGACTGGGAACAGAGAATATAAGGCTGCTTAAGATTTGTCCTGCCAGCCTGGAGTTCATACGCTGCCTAGGGAGAGACAAATGTATATTTAGGATATAAACTGGTAAATGTCATGGTAGAGATAAGCACAAAGTTTATAGGGTAGATGACATTTCAAATATTTGCCAACTGGTAGAGTGAGTATAAAAGGTTTCTCCCCCATCATGGCATGGTGACTCTGGCAAGCCAGATGGGCAGGGTGCATTTGTGGGGTGCCAGAAATATCACCAAGATCGCTAACTCTCCTTCGGGTCCAGATCCATTCTGGGGTTGGTGGGATGGACATGAGAGAATGAGAGGTGTCTCTCGGGCTGGCTGGTTGGGAGGCACTGCCAGGCTCCGAGGGACGGGGCAGCCAAGGCTGTGGGGATGCAGGGAGGTTCTGGGGGCCCAGGGCAATGCTGTCAGCCTACCAGCGTGGATACATTTCCATGTGTTACCAGGGATGTTTTGGTACAGGCAGTCCCCAGATTAGGAGTAAGATAGGTTCTGTAGGTTTGTTTTTTGTTTTTTTGAGACAGAATATCATTATGTTGCCCACGGTAGAGTGCAATGGAGTCACAGCTCACAGCAACCTCAAACTCTTGGGCTTAAGCAATTCTCTTGCCTCAGCCTCCCAGGTAGCTGGTACTACAGGCACCCACCACAATGCCCACCTATTTTTTTTTTTTTTGTAGTTGTCATTGTTGTTTAGCAGGCCCAGGCCAGGTTCGAACCTGGCAGCCTCAGTGTATGTGGCTGGTGCCCTAACCACTGAGCTATGGGTGCCAAGCCTATAGGTTTGTTCTTAAGTTGAATTTATAGACAGATACATTTGCCTATTACCTGTACTAGCCACCATTCATTAGTGTGAATCATGTCAGATGTTTGTAACTCGGGTCTTACTGTATTGATGTCCCACTCCTAGAGCAACAATATCCTATCGAAATAGAACGCAAGCCATATATGCAATTAAGCGTTTTTTTTAACTAGCCAAATTTTTAAAAAAAGTAAAAAGAAATAGGGAAAGTTAATTTTAATATTTTATTTTATACAGTAGATCCAAAATATTATCATTTCAACAGGGAACCAATATGATTAATAAGCTATTTTACTTTTCTTTTCTTTTTATGTTTTCAAGTTAGAGCCAATCTCCAGAGTGCTCCACAGCCAGCTGTGGTTCCTGCAGTGGAAGGTGCTGGTCTAGAAAGAAGTCCTCTCTCTCTGCTCCCTGATTTGGGGGGAAGTGACTCCCAGTGGCCTGGAATTTTCTGCAGGATCTGACTTTGGTTTCCTCCATTGATTAGCCTACCGGTAACAGGTGCAGAATTTATGATGGAAATACACTGCTCTCTCAGCTCTGAGCTCAATTACACTAATTGTCTGGCCTAGTGCTTAGTGCTGCCTTCGTTACCTAACTGAAGGCTTAATTGCTCTTTTAAGCTCCTTTGAATTTTCAGACCTAATTTACCTGCAGCCTCCTGAAACTCGGGCACCCACAAATTCACTAAGACTAGATGGGAATTCGCTGAGTGCTGAAGCCTTATGTGGCACTTCCAGGCCCCCATTTTCTTTTTTATTCAGCCACCTGAGATAATGGCCTTTTCCTTCGTTTCCCTCCTCACAGCAGGTGACACCCACAAGCATTTCCTGTACTTCAGCACCACCTTGTGGTGCAGGGGAAGAACGTCCGGAAACCAGCTGCATCTGTCTTGGGATCACGGAGCTTCAGGAACAGCCCCGAAGGGCCATCTGGCTTTTGTTGTCTCCTTCTGTCTGAGAGGAAATGAGATTTGTTACTGAATATGGAATGTCTCCTACAGGCTAAACCGCCTGCTGAGAAATCGGACAATGTAATGCCTCCAATTTAAACTAAGCAGAGAGTTATGCAGAAGCATAAATCCAGGCTCCCACAGTTCTATTATTTAAATTGAATTGTGTCCACATTTCACAGATGACTCGGCTAAGCCAGAAAACTCGGCATCTCTGGCTCTTGTTACTGTAAAATGTTGAGTTAATGTTTTCAGTTGCTCCAAGTCAAGAATTAGCTCCCGGCCACTGGTGAAACATCCTGGAAACTGCACTTGTTTCAGGGATCTGTCTGCAACCCCCACCTGCAGCTGAATTTCATCTACAGAATGGTTGGTTTGGTCAGCACTGGTTGAATATAGACAGTGTAACAAAACTGATAGACGGGACAGAGGTTTTACCACTATCCATGGGCCCAGCAACTTTATTGTAAGTAATGTTACCTACTTCCCTATTATTTTTGCACCCGTATGCCTTCCTATTCCAAAAGTGTATGAATTTGTAATTCCCTTTTGGTCCTGAGAGGCCATTTGGCCTGTGGACAAACCATTAGTCACTTGAAGAATCTTATTGACTAACTTACCATTCTTAACAATTTACTATTTCTCCTATGTTTGCCTATTAAAAAATAGTCACCAGGCTTTTGCACAGAGGAGCTTGTACTCAGAGTGATAAATAGAGTCATTATCCTGAGTCCTCAGTCTCCAAGCATCAGAACCTTAAGGGACTTAGGTGATGAGAAATAAAAACAAAATCCTAAGTTCCCAGCCAGCTGAATGGACTCCTTCTTGACAAGGGGACCCCAGCAAAACCTTGAAGAATGGAGTTCCCAGACAGGCCTAGCTCATTATACCCCACCTTTGCTAACCACCACTGGACTTTCTTTCCTAACAGAAACTAGCCCTTTCAAAAGACTTGTTCTACTGCGGATTTCAGCCAGCCTCCTGACTGCTCCTCCCTTTTGTGGTTTTAACACAACAGACCAGCATTCCTTCCTGACAGGCACCATTGACCGTGGAGTGGTTCTGGTCAGTCTAGGGAGGCTGTGCACAGGGGGCCCTGGTGTCCTTTGCTTCACTTGTTTGAAGCACAGGGCCTAATTGTAATACACCTAAATGTTAGGTCTCTGCTGCAAAGTGAATGTGGGATGCCTGTTGCCTTCATCATGTTAGCCTACTATGCCTACATGGACCACCCCTTCATGAATATTCATAGCTCCTCCTATAACTTTTTGTATATGTATTTTTAGATAACCTGTTAGGCATAAATTTCTCTCTCATCCTTTCCTCCCTGGAAATAGTTGGTCTTACCTTCTACCCAAGGGTACACTTGTTAGCTTTCAAGATGACCAGACTGCAGGCTACAATCTTTAATGAGAAATGAAGTTCTACTTTCCAAATTCTCTCTCTCTCTTTTTTGCCCAGGGCCAGGTTTAAACTCACCACCTCTGGTATATGGGGCCAGTGCCCTACTCCTTTGAGCCATGGGCACTGCCCTATTTTCCAAATTCTTAAACCTTGTGATTCTTTAGTTGATAGTAACTTTTGCTGGATCAGGTCAGATCCAAGCTCTACCCTTCATTCAATGTATAACTTGGGCAGAATGTCTACTGATGAGATTTCTGTGCTTCAGATTCTTCTTCTCATTAAATGAATTAATAACATATAAGGGCTTTATAACAGGGCCTGGGAACTGCTAAGGTGCATTGATGATGATAATCCCTGCTGGGGACTAGGGTAGGCAAGTGAGGAGGCAGAAAGACGCTGAAAGTGAGTGCCTTACACTCCTGACTCTAGCCCTGCCCTGATAACAGTGATAGTTTGTAGGAGAACAAGCACCAGGCTTATAGAAGCGGCCACTAGTTCGTGAGGGAGGCTGGGAGCAGGACAATCTCCTAGCTAGCATGGAGATGTTCTGCAGCCCGGAGATAAGCCCTCAAGCAGCTGCAGGCATTAATGAGATGAGATCGGTTGCTTCTTAGCAAGCAGGTGTTATACTTTGAACATTCGAGTGCAGCAGGGTGGGAGTCGGCCCCCACACCTGTTGTATAATGCTTCGATAAAAGGCCACGACAGAGGTTGCTGGGGGCTCTCCCTGCACCTATGGGAAGCCCACCTCTTGTAAGTATATACCTTCCATCTGTGTCCCGTGTTTTTATTTGCACAGTGATGGGGTGCCTCAGTGGGCACTGACAGATGGTAACTAAGACTTCTGTGGCGTTATTCAGAGTGTTAATGTCATTGTTAGGTACAAAGTACCCTAAGGAGCAGCTGGACAGCCATGATCTAATCATTTCTTGCTTCTCCTTATGACATTTTACCAGGAGGGCTCCATTCCTAGGGCAAGGAATTGTCCTTTGGGCCCATAAGAAGATGCCAGAAGAATAACCCAGGAAGCTCTTATCCTGTCCTTGGCATTTCTCCAAGATTTAGCTGAGGGGACATTATAATAGATACTACTGGAGAGAAAAATGTGAGACTTGCCTGGCTACATAGGCTTGGAACTGAGAGGAAAGAGAGAGAAAAGGGGGGGGACAAGGCTTTCTGGCCTCGACTTTTGGCCAAGCCCAGTGTTGCTGATCCTTCCTTGCCTGACAAGTGAGCTAGGAGGTCCCCTGATCCAGCAGAGAGACCCAAGAGGTCAAGAGATGCACTTTCACCTGCAGGATTTTAAGTCTCTGTTCCAAGGAGGGCACGCAAGGATTGTAGTTAACAGGGCCAAACAATGTCTGCCTCTCCCTCGGCCCCAAGTGGATGGTTTTCTACGCTGCAGCTTTTTCCCCCCCGGGCAGTAAGAAGGCACCTGCAGTTTAAGATCCTAAACAAGAACAGACACAGCTCGGATTTGGCCGGCTCCTGAACTGGTGACAGTACAGTGGAGTCCTGTCTGCTCTTGCCCTCACCGGTTACCATTTTGCTAAGACCTGTGAGTGGCCACACCAATCACATCTGGTGACTGTGTGTATGAGGGATTTAAATGGCACAGGAGAGAAAACCTCAGAAATAAAAATCCCTTCCCACTAGGTGGCCTCAGCACCTATAGTTCCTGTGTGAATCTCTCTTCTCAGTGAAGGTCTTAAAAGGCCTTAAAATTAGAATTCTGCTAAAAGAGCAATTTAAGCTTTTATATGCCACCTTTAATATGAAAGTACTTATTTCAGGAGTTCTGTGGCAGATGAGTTTGATGGGGATGGGGGTATGAAATGCAGGAATTTCCCTGAAGGAAAATGTCAACAGTGTTGCAGGGGCCAAGGGCATGCCTTCTCACCTGCACTGTTCAGTACATACCTGATGGACAGACGGCCAGAGTCCTCGAGCAGAAAGCATCGCCACGTGGGCAGCATGCTCTCAAGATTGACAGCATTTGCCCAGCATTTATTGTTAATTTGGCTTAGGCTACCAGGCAGCAACCAGGCTCTTTTGTTTGCCCCTGTGAGCAGAAGAGGAAGTTTAGTGATTGAGATGCCTTTCCCTGAGCTGGATCCCAAGGGCATGTTCAAGTCTTGATGGAGGGACAGACATGAGCCAGTATCAGCCAGTGGTCACAAACCAAACCACTGGAGAGGAGGACCTGCTTCAGCAGGGGAGCAAAGATATGTGAAGGGCTGAGCATCAGGACATACGTTTAGGGGCAGCTGGGTAGACTGGGCAGAGGTAGCAGTCTCTCCAAGTCTCCTTTGAATATTTTAGGGTCTAGAAATAAACCAGGAGAAGCAGGGACCTGAAACTTCTGCATAGGAGACAGATAGAGTAGAGTTTGAACTCTTATTCCCTGCCTTCCTAGGCGTATTGGCTAGCAAGTTGGGACCTGATGCTAGCCTAAGGCTGGCAATTGCTACCAGCTGATAATCAAGTTCTGTCTCAATAGCTGCCGTCAAGTATTCAAGCTCTATCTTTCTGCTCTGCTGTCATCAGCATGCTGGCTTTTATACTCACTATTATTGTCTCATGGGAACAAGATGGCTGCCATAGCTCCAGGCACCATTCATGTTCTCACACAATCACAGCAAAAGAGAAAAAAATGAGGAGAGGTAGTAGTTTCTTTTGTGAGGAAAGGAAGCAACTTTAGAAGTCCCTTGAAGCCTGCCTTCTGTCCTTCTTTCCTTCCTTACCTTTTATATATGAGTCTTACCCCCTGAAGACTTCTCCTGGCATACCACTGATTTCTCTGATATTAGATCATTATCACCTTAATCCAGGGGTCCTGACCTTGAATGGGTCACATGCCCATGCCATAGCCGGGACATTTTTAGCCTCTAAAGTGAGAGGTAAACTATCATCAGGGAAGGAGTGGGGTGATGGAGTCAATAGACAACTGAGTGTCTGAAGCACAGGGCAAGAATCTTAACAGACCTGACCTCAGTTTCTTTATCTGTAAATTGGTGTTTCAGAATCATGTTCCCAACAGAAGGCCTGATACATAAGGGAAGCTCAATGAAAGTGTGTTCTTTCATTTCCTGCATTTACGGTGCATGAATTTCAGGAACCTATAGCCCCAACATTCATGTGTCTTTGGGTCATGAGGGCTGGACAGGGCAAATGACAGGGGCAAGTGATGTTAATTCCAATAGAGTCAGCCCCTTCCCACTAGGCCTCATGGCGGCCATGTAGTAAGGGAGGGCCAGTGATGGGGAAGAGAGAGTGGGGGATATTAGACCTCACAAGGAAGAAAATGATGTTTTTGAATACTTTCTATTGATATGAGCAAAGCATCTCGGCATGTGGCCTTTTTCCAGGATTCATTTCATACCCCTCTTAGGAGTGGGTGACCCCGTTCCAGTTGTCTTTGCATGGGTGCCATTAGAAGCAGAGGGGCACTGGGGTGATAGTTCATGAAGATGTGAGCATAGAGAACTCCTCTCATGCTAATAACACGGAAGATTGTTCATTCATATGTTAAACCCAGCACACAAAGGGCGAAGAGAGAAACAAAATGTTTAATTCTTAATTTTGCTGCGGTCTGGCTTGGTCTAGAGAACTAGCGATCAAGAGTAGCTGCAGAGTTTATTTTCACTCCCCTTTTCATCCCAGGAGCAATTGTGGAAGCTGCGAGAAGTGGAGGCCTGAATGTTTCCTGTGATTGTCAGTCACTGCGATCAATCTGACTGCTTCCACCCATCCAAGGCGTTTTCTCAGCAGGGCTCCTAGAACATATTTTGCCCTTCAAAGTCTATAGAATAATGTTCTTGCTTTTTAATTATTGGTATGAACAGCCTCCTCTATTCCTGCTCATGAAAAACTAAGACCCAGAGGGACAAAATGATTACTGAGGGGCAGTCAGTGGACAGCAGCACGGGTCTCCTGCTATAGGAGCCTGGGTTTCCTCCTTCCAATAACTTAATTAACTGAGCATACATTTATTTATCATCTAGGCAGTGTGGGCACGGAGAGGATACAGTGAAGCAGGTGCTATCCTTGCCACAAAGCTGGACCTTCTCTTCAGAGGAGGGCTTTGTTTCTCTGGGAATGCCCTCCCCTAGGGCATTCAAAAGACCCTGTCTTATTGAGTAATGAGCTAAAAACCCAAATGTGCTTCTATGAATTTTCATATGACGTATGAGAGAGTCTTCATTCAACATCAACTTTCAATTACAGTGGCAAAAATAAGCCTTCAGCCTATTTCCTGGGAAAGTCAATTTTCCAGTGGTAGTGTGTGGGGAAATAAAAGAGAAAGAGCTCTATGCAGAATCAGGGTTTCTGTTTGAACCACAGCACGCCCCAGGGAAAAGGTTCTTTGCCGCATTCTCTGGCAGGCAAACAGCACTGTGAAGAGATTTAGGGACCCACTCTTTCATTGATTGATCATTTTGCAACTATTTCTTAAATAAGTAATGCAGGCAGAAGCCACAAGTCAGGTGTGGCTGGAATGAGAAAGGCCGGGCTCAGCATTTGACTTCTAATCCTTTTTATTTTCCATAGTGGGAGAACAACCTTCCGAGAGACAGAGCTGGGCATGGAAACAGATTGTTCCAATAAACAGCATCGATTGTCTCAGCAGCACAGGCAGGGCCTGGATTTTTTGCCCCTGCTTTTCTCTGGAACACTGTATTTTATAGCTTTGTAAAAGCAGTTTCTGCTATAACCCAAAGTATAAGATGAAAATCCAAATATCTGCAAGCACTGATAAAAGTAAATGATTAAAAAATTATAATAAATGGAGAAGAAGAAACCGATTTCCTACATAGAAGAATTTTAAATAATTTATGTAGAGACTCTGCCTTCAGTGAGGTGGAAGGTGGGCCTCCTTCCCTTAACGTGGTCAGTGCATAGAGACTTCCTTCCAAAGAGCACAGTGGGAAGGGAGAGGGGGGAAGAGTGACTTGACAGTGGAGAAACCTGACAAGTACTGCTTTAGCCAGTTGATTAAGGTCAAGGTCAACAGTCTAGTGATGTTATGTTAATATCTCCCCTTGATGTGATGTGATGAAAATATTACTTCATCTCTGTGATCTCCCTCCCCACAAACCCATAACTTCAGTCTAATTGGGGGAAAAACATCAGACAGTTCCCTGTAGTGAGGGACAACCTACAGTATACCTGCCCAGGACGACTCATACCTGTCAAGATCAATAAAAAAAACAAAGACAGATGGAAAAGCTGTCATAGCTCATATGAGCCTGAGGAGACATGACTAATAAATGCAACCTGGTTCTCTGGATGAGATCCTGGAAGAGAAAGGGGACGTTGGGTGGAAACTAAGAGGGTCTTGAATATATTGTACTTGGACTTTAATTAATAATGAATCAATATTGGTTCATTAATTGTCACAAATGTAGACGCTATAATAATGGAAGGTGTTAATAAGTGAGGAAGCTGTACGCGGGAACTGCTTCTAGCTGGGCATAGACGAACTATTTTTATTTTCAGTTTTTTTTGATAAGTCTAGAAATAAAGTCTTTTCTAAAAATAGTCTACTTTTGAAAAGTACATTCTCTACTGCCATTAGCATCACCCCTCGTGCTCCTTCCCTCATAAAATATTGAGGTTCTCTATGCCAAGGAAATAATGATTCCAGATAGGCCTGGACTTACTTGGGGGATTCGGTGTCATGGAAACAGCTGTGTATTCATTTGTTTACTTATTTATGTTTAGAGGTACATGACCTTTTAATATGGTGATAAATATTGGCTACTTAGTATCTGACAAGGACTCATTCGTCTCTGAAATAAGTTCTTTTTCTTTGTGCCAGGTGCTTCAAAACCTGGAGCTAAAGTTAACTTTCAACTCTACAAAGTGACTCCAAGGTATGATTCCCTTTTTAGTGGCAGCTTTGAAATCCTGCCCATTTATACTGTCCTCTACAATCTGACTGCAAGTCAGCTTGAGTCGCCATCACTGAACACGGCAGACTGGGTGCTTAAACAACATAAATATAATTCTCACAGTTCTAGAGGCTGAAAGGCCCCAGACCAGGGTGCCAGCCTGGTTGGCTCTGGGGAGGGCTCTCTTCCTGGTTTACGGATGGTTGCATATAAGCTGTGTCCTTATATGGCAGAAAGAGTGAGCTCCAGCAAGCTGTGATCTCTTCTCCTGAGGACAATAGTCCTATTGTGGGGACTCCACCCTCATGACCTTGTGCAAATCTACTCACCTTCCAAAGTCTCTACCTCCACCTAACCTCACCTTGAGGGTTAGGTCTTTAGCATAAGCATTTGGAGAGACACAACATTCAGTTTATTGACACTTAGTTCTGTTTTATCTGTAGAATTTATGTTATTTTTATTTATTTATTTATTTATTTATTTATTTAAGGACAGAGTCTCATTTTGTTGCCCTTGGTAGAGTGCCATGGCATCACAGCTCACAGCTCTTGGGCTTAGGCGATTCTCTTGCCTCAGCCTCCTAAGCAGCTGGGACTACAGACATTTGCCACAATGCCTGGCTTTTTTTGTTGTTGTTGTTGAAGTTTGGCTGGGGTCAGGTTCGAACCTGCCACCCTCGGTATATGGGGCCAGCGTCCTAGTCACTGAGCCACAGGCGCCACACTGTAGAATTTATTTTAAGGATTGTCTTTTATCACTCCTTATCTTACACATCTGAAATGGTATTTGGCCAAATTCAAAGCTTGTCTTATCTTAAAGAATATTTACTACAATTCATTTTTGTTAAAATCTTTTCTTGGAACAATAATCCAAAGAGATTTCTACTGGATCTCTTTGCTAGGGATGGCCATTCCCTCTTCCCTCCCCTTTAGGGCTTGTCTGATTTAAAATAATAAATAAAACATGCTGAGAATGGGATCCCGACCTTATAATGTGTCCCCCAACATTCCAACATATTGGGTTACTATCTGAGAGAGAAGAAAAATAATACCAGTCAGATGTGTGTTAGAATGTGAACACTGCTACATTAGTTTCAAAATATATGTTAAGAGTGACATGGTGAAACTCTGTCTCAAAAAAAAAAAAAAGTACATCAGCTCCTTTTCTATCATTTTGTTGGGTTAAGACTGTATTTTAGTCATTATAAGCCCAATGGCATCCAGTTTGGCATTTCTAAAGCTTGTAACTTTTTGTTAAGATGTAAACCAAAGATGAAGAAAGAAAAACCCTGAGATGATGCCCATGTGTCTCCTTGGCTGTTTTTTTTTTTTTCTTGAGACGGAGCCTCAAGCTATCCCCCTGGGTAGAGTGCCATGGCATCACAGCTCATAGCAACCTCCAACTCCTGGGCTCAAGCGAGTCTCCTGCCTCCGCCTCCCAAGTAGCTGGGACCACAGGCG
>CAUYQV010192685.1:0-11576 GCA_963574575.1 Galagoides demidoff | reverse complement strand
GAAGAAATTTATTTACTTTCCCGTGAAGGGGGCACTAGCACAGAGGTAGAAAAAGGAAGAATGTTCTGGCCTCAAAAATCAGATAGGGCTTTTTTTTTTTTTTTGAGATGGAGCCTCAAGCTATCCCCCTGGGTAGAGTGCGTGCCATGGCATCACAGCTCATAGCAACCTCCAACTCCTGGGCTGAAGCGAGTCTCCTGTCTCAGTCTCCCAGGTGGCTGGAACCACAGGCGCCCTCCACAACGCCTGGCTATTTTTTGGTTGCAGCCATCATTGTTGTTTTGGCGGGCCCGGGCTGGGGATTCGAACCCGCCACCTTAGGTGTACGTGGCTGGCGCCTTAGCCAATTGAGCCACAGGCGCCGAGCCGGGCTTTTTTTTTTAAAATACAGAGTCTCACCCTGTTGCCCAGGCTAGAGTGCTCCGGCATCAGCCTAGCTCACAGCCATCTGAAACTCCTGGGCTTAAGGGATCTTCTTGCTTCAGCTTCCCAAGTAGCTGGGACTACAGATGCCTGCCACAATGCTTGGCTAATTTTTCCATTTTTAGTAGAAGTAGGGTCTCACTCTTGCTCAAGCTGGTCTCAAATTCCTGAGCTCAAGGGATCCTCCTGCCTCGGCCTCCCAGAATGCTAGGATTATGGGTGTGAGCCATGGTGCCCAGCCTCCTGAGGCCCTTTAAGGTGGTTGTAAAATGGCAAGGTACAGTTAAGAAACTGCTGCGTCCACTCCTTTCTCTCTTCTCAGCAGCAGGTAGATAACAAAAACTGAAGATGTCAAAGTCCGAGAGTTGGCTCCCCTTCCTCTCTCTGGAGACAGGATTATCACGGGAGATGTAACTTTGCCCTCCAGACATGGCTGACGCCTGTGGCTCCTCCTCCAGCTGTTTACTCGGGATTTCCATAAAAGCAGATTCTCAGAAACAATTATGAAAGAGAAAGCTTTACATGTCTTTTCTGTCTGGTCAGCCCTTTTCAGAAGTTGTGCAAAACAGAACTCCTGCGGGGTGTCTGTTACTGGGAGAACTCATAGGGTTGATCTTTAACTGTTACTAGGATATTTCAGGATTAGGACTACGTATTTTCGCAGTATTTTTACAATTTTTGCAAGGCCACCCCCTTCCCCTTTAGCAACCCTCTCTGATGTAAGGAACGGACATGGGTAACTTCACAGAGAGAGCGATAACACAGCGGAAGCCACAAAGATGAATAGGATTTAGTTTGAAGAAAAGGGAAAAAATTATTTACAAAGACTAGCATGTGAGGAACCACATGGTAACTACAGAGAACCTGGAGAGAGGTGTGGCTGGAAAAGAAGGCAGATTCGGATCACAGAGGGTCTTGGAGACCACAGGAAAGAAATAAGACGAGGAACTCATCTCAGAACTAAAAGTATCCCAGGTTGCCCTTGTGTCACTTTCTACAGCCTCCTGAGAGCTAGAGAGGAAGGCTTCTAAGGAGGGGCCGAACCAAGGAGCTGTTTGCTGAACCCCAAGAGGCTTTGGGGTGGAGGTCGCCTGGCAGTGTACTGGAGCAACAGGAGCGGGAAGCCCAGCCTTTTTGGGGGGCAGCACACTTGGACGCGTATCGAGGGGATGCCTTTAATGTGGGCAGCAAATGTAGCAATGCCACCAGACAGCAGAAAGGAAACTGGTGACTGTGACAGCTTCATGGGAGAGTTGTTACAGTACAAGTAGGACGGGGTGACAGAGAAGAGTAAGAACCTCTGCTTAGAAAACTCTAAGCAAGCACTTGCCCTATTTTACATTTTTCATGTGACCCAAGTATTTCCTGATCCTCTTTTTTTTTGAGACAGAGCCTCAAGCTTTCCCCCTGGGTAGAGTGCCATGGCATCACAGCTCATAGCAACCTCCAACTCCTGGGCTCAAGCGAGTCTCCTGCCTCTGCCTCCCAAGTAGCTGGGATCACAGGTGCCCACCATAACGCCCGGCTATTTTTTGGTTGCAGCCGTCATTGTTGTTTGGCAGGTCCGGGCTGGATTCGAACCCACCACCTTGGGGATACATGGCTGGCGCCTTAGCCACTTGAGCCACAGGCGCCGAGCCTCCTAATCCTCTTTTTAAGGCTCACCTTTCCCTGGTCACCTGGGGAGAGTGTGTATAGGGAGTGTGGCCAAGAGACATCCCAGGATCACTGCCACCAAGGCGACCTCAGGCAGAGGGCTGATGCAGGGAGGGCCACTTCTCCCATTCCTGCCTTGTCCCTAAAACTCTCCACAATAAAAAATACAAGCCATGTGTGTCACAGGCTTTTCTGACATTTTAGAGACAGAAGAGGAAATTAAAATGTGGGGAGAAAAGAACATTAACACTGAATGCTAAATGAATCATTTCCAGAATCCTAGGAAAAAGAAAAATGCTAACCCTCTCATAGAGGCTCCCTTCACAGATGCAGTGAGCTGCTGGCCTGGCTTCTGTGTTTCAGGTTTTGTCCTTCTTTCCCAAGCCCCACCTTTAGTCCCTCAGAATGCCTCTCTGCCCAGAGACTCCTCTACAGGACGCACAATGATTCAGGCACAGTACTGGTCTCAGACACAATGCTGCCTGTATCTGTGTTAAGGAGGAGAAACACCCCCCTCACTTCAAAACAACGTGATGTGCCAAGAGTTCTCCTGCTCCCCATGTGGATAGTAGATTTGTTTGTGTTAAATTGTGCTTTTTTTTTTCTGTTTCTGCTGCTTCTAAAGCATACTCGGGGATCTGCTACACAAGAAACTGGGCTTGCTTCAGTGCCTTCCCCAAGAAAAGCGCCATCAACCCACCCTGTCCCACAAGGACCCAGCAGAAGGCCATGACATTGAGATTTTCTCAACCTGGGCCAAATTGAATTCCAAGGCAGGGCTCTCTCCCCCACCAGTCTCAGTAATAGGAAGAGAATCAGTAAAAGGATTTATTCTCTTCCTGTCAGGAGCAAATTCCCAGCTAGCAAGGTGTTTTATTTTTACAATTCCAACAACTTGTCTGCCTCCCCTACAAATCTTGGAGCTCCTTGGGTCGAGGACTGAGTCTTAATCATCTCTGGATCTCCCCTCAAAGTGGAGTCTGTGCTTCCTCCAGAACAAGGCCGTTTCCAGTTTGAGCAGTTTTCAAGCCACTGGTTTTCAAACCACAAAACCAGTATTCCAGATTTTGCCTCCCGTTAGATAAGTCCCTAACATGAGCAAACTGCTGCTGAAAGGCTGTCCCGATCAACCTGATTATATAATGTTTCCCTTCTAAAAGGCTGTCAGTCCCCGGGTATCCAAAACGCTGAGCCCTGCAAATGCCACCATGTATGTCAGGGTCAGACCTGCCGCCTAGCAGGGGTGCTCTCCACCGACTGCCAAACTGTGCAGTGGAGTGGAGTGCAGGCTGAAGAGACAGGATTCAGCTCGCTGCACGTCCCATGGGCGTCACTGGCTGTCACTGGATGTCACTGACTCGTGTCCTACACATGAGGCGGAGAGGCCTATTCTCTCACATGCCTGCTGCTTGAATCTCTACCCAGCCAATATTCAGGCTGGCAGATGGAAGAATTCTTAAAGGCTCTATTTCTGTTCTTCGGCATTCAAAGAAATAGTGCTGCTACCTCCTCTTAAAAATAATTAGTTAAGTACCAAGTTATTTTCACTGCTGCAGTCATAAATAAAGAAGTGCCAGACTACATTATTCATATCTATAGTAGCTGATAGCTTTACGTGCAAGGAAAAGGATTATTGGTGTGTGTGTGGGAAGTTTTTTTCTTGCTTGTTTTTCCTTCTTTTCTTTCCCCTCCCCACTCCCCCTCAACCCTCAGTCAAGAAAAGTACTGTTGATTAGAGTCATGAGGAGAGGCTGATCTTTGAAATATTCTAAGACTAAATACGGCTCTCTCCTGAAGCAAGAATTTATCTCAAGGCTAAAATGATAAAGTGCCTGACCAACTTGGCCTTTGATTCTGAGAAAGATTCCCCACCGAAACTTGGGCAGAAGAAAATGAAAGGGAAACCGATTCTCTTGTGTTAAGCAATGCTGACTTTTAATGAGCTTGCTCTCGAAGAAATCACCTGCTAAGAAGGTCATCCAGGCCCCCGGGGACACAGCCCAGTCATGCTTCCTTCTCGCTCATTTTGGCAAAGCAGGTGAGTGAAGAGCAGAAAAAAAAAAAATGCAGTGGTGTTGCAGTGGCACGGTCATCAGCAGGCTTACGATCTGCAGTGAGGGACAGCACTGGCCGAGAAACCCGGCTCCTGTAGTGTCCCCATGTGTGGGCGTCACCTAAACACCATCCTGCCTAATGAGTTAATCTCGGGAGAGCCAGAAGGGGGCTATTCTAGGTACCGAGGACAGAGACAGCTCTCCTTATTTCCTGCCAAGGGAAGAATGGTGTGACAACTACAGTTCCTAGAGAGCCACTGTTAAAATCCTCTTTGTGGACTTCAAGGATTAGCTAAAAATTTATGGAGGGGACAGGACCAGGACGAGTTTGTCTTTTGGGGAAGGAGGGGTTGCAATGGATTTTTGTTTCTTTGTTGTGTTGTGTTTTTCCTGCTTTGTTTCTCTCCTTAGAAGGAGAATGGGTTATTAACGTCCATTACTGTTCAGACGGGAGGGCAGCCCCTTTTCCTTTCCCAAGGTGAACATTGGGCACCCCGTCCTATGGGCACCCAGGGAGAAGGGCAAGTTTGCAATGTGTGGGAACAAGGTGGCTTTGGGCAAAGAAGATGCGTTGTTCCTATTTACACTACCAGAGAGGTGAAACCTGGTCTGGTAGGGCATTGTGTTTATGGGGTGAGGGTCGAGCAGAGACTCCAGGATCCAGGTTCTAATCCTGACTCTGCTCCTAGTACATGAGGGCTCTTGGCTGCCTCCTGTGTAAAATGAGCACTAGAATTCTCTGGGCCAGAAACTATGCAATGATGAACCTTGAAGACGTGCTAAGTAAAATAAGCCTGTCACAAAAGAACAAATACTGTACATTTCCACTTACCTGACTAATCGGAGCAGTCAGATTCACAGAGACTGAAAGTAGAAAGGTGGCGGCCAGGGGCTGGGGTGGGGGGCAGTGGGGAATGGAGAGTTATTGCTCAATGGGTGCAGAGTTTCAGTCTGGGGAGATGAGAGAAGCTCTGGAGATGGATGGTGGTGACTGATGCATAGCGGTGTGGGTATGCTTAGTGCCACTGAAATGTACACTTAAAAATAGCTAAAATGGGCTCGGCGCCTGTGGCTCAATTGGCTAGGGCGCCAGCCACGTACACCTAAGGTGGCGGGTTCGAATCCCCAGCCCGGGCCCACCAAACAACAATGATGGCTGCAACCAAAAAATGGCCCAGCGTTGTGGCGGGCGCCTGTGGTCCCAGCTACTTGAGAGGCAGAGGCAGGAGACTTGCTTGAGCCCAGGAGTTGGAGGTTGCTGTGAGCTGTAATGCCATGGCACTCTACCCAGGGGGATAGCTTGAGGCTCCGTCTCAAAAAAAAAAAAAATAGCTAAAATAGTAAATTTAAAGTGTATATTTACTTCTAATTTTAAATTACACACTATTTTAAATTACACACAAATTTTATGGTTACCCTGTGTGTGTGTGTATGTGTGTATATATATATATATATATATATATATATTTTTTTTTTTTTTTTAAGCTAAGCAATTATCCACAACATTCATTCAGGATATAGGAGTCTCACAATCAAGCACACAAGGGGTCTGGCAATTTCTGTAAATAAATGAGTGAGCCCAGTGACTTGCATAGAGGAGGCGGTAGCTCCCAGCCAGCCAAGACTTGCCATGTGGGAATGTGGGTAGATTTTTTTCAAGAGGAAGTGAAAATTCTTGATATTTATGTGAAATCTCTCAATTCATTAAACTGGCAACTAATTCAAATTTTAAAAAAGAAACAAACTGTGGGCAAACAAAATACATCTGCAGTTTAGCGTCTGTTTTCTACCTCCGTGTAGATCACCAATCTGTGTCATCTAGTTTTCTTTTCCTCTTCCTTTGCTGGCCTCCCAGCCCACACGTTGTCCTTAATAACAGGCTGTGGCCAAGACAAACTGTACCTGGATAAGTCCCTCGACTCTCTACATTGTGTGCCCATGAGAACCCAATCAGAACATGCCAGAATAGGCGGAGCATACCCACCTGTAACCAGGTAGGCACAATGGCATCAACACTGTGGTTGTTTAAGTAGAACCCATCAGAGCTCTAGGACACTTATGTGTGTTTTCTAGCCCAGAATTCACCTTTACCTCAAGCGTTCCATTCATTCTTATCATTATTTTCTTAGTTTTCTTAGTGGAGACCTACGTAGTGAAATCGTCCTTACCTCTCCCATCTCTCTCCATGCCTCTGATCTCTCCATTTCTATTTCGAAACCAGTCAGCTTCCTCACTGCCTCTCATGCCCATTCTCATTACCACATCCAGAAGTCAGACACTATCCTGCATCTCTCTTGAACTTTGACAAGTGTGGAAAATATATCCCGATACGTACAGGGATTTTACTATATTGGAAGAGTCGCAGCCATGCAGATTCTCGAGGTCGTCTGTACTGTATTTCACTTATCAGCCTGATATTGCAACTTGGCAGAAGAACATAGGCAGCATTCTGCATTCCCTAGCAGCTTTATTTAAAGGTGGAGTGATGCTTGCAAAAGTAGGCCATTTGGAGAGGTGTAGGGAACACATCACTCATCATCTGCCAGTTTGCTGCCTGCTTATACCAACTCTGGTAGCAAAAAGAAGAAATTTGGGCATTTCCTTACACTAGGCTTTCTAACAGTTAATTCTCAGTGACAGCACAGATGTCTCCTCCTTCTAAGAAGCCATCAAAAGGTTCTTTTTGACGTGCTGTGCTCTCCCAGAGTGGGGAAGAAGGAGCATTGCCTAGACAAACAGATCTGTCTTCTCAGCAAATGCTGCTGGTAATGGGGAGGTGGTAGACTGTACTCAGTCTTTCTGCTTGAACACTCCTGTGGTCCAGTGTGGCCTTACGCGCAGTGATGCCTCATTTGACTGGCACTTTTTCCCAGGTAATAACAGCTGGCCTCTTGAAGAGCTCTGGCAATTCTTTTCCTGTATATCATACTGCTGATATATGTGAAGGGCCTGCTATGTGCTAGGCACTATGCTAGAAGCTGGGTTATAATGACAAGTCAGACAACGTCCCTCCCTCAAGAAGCTCATGAAATTGTGGGGGAAGCAGAGACATAAACAGTCGATTGTAACTTGTCAAGAGTGTTTGGATGGATGCCCTTTCGGTTCTTTGGTGCTCTGCCCACATCTCCTTCCCTGAGCCAATACACCCACCCTCTGCTGTGTAAATTGGCTGCTAAAGGCTCATGGGTGTCTCTTTCCTCCTGAGAGCTACACTCAGATGATGGGGGGTTGCCTCTTCTGGACAGTTATACCCACCCCTGAGCAGCCAAGAGCCAAATATGGACTGATATGAAAAAACAAAGACCAGTCCCTCAGCATCAAGGCTGGGAGAGGACAACCTTGCAATGTAATTTATGCTATAGAGGACTCCACCCACTGTGGATAAGGCCAGGACCAGACTGTGTCTGGGGCCACAGATATTTTTGGCCTCTTCATATGCTGCTTCAGATCCTTACAGGTCTTTTGAAGAGTACTACTGTAATCACAGGACCAGCTCAAACCAATTTGTCATTGCTGAAGCTCTTATAGGTGACACAGCCAGAATTGCCCAGGCATGCACAATGAAAGGGCTGTAACCTCCTGTTACCACCACCAGCCTGGGAGACTGGCTACATTGGCATCACCTGGAACTAGTTAGAAATACCATAAAAGCTTGACCCACCCCTAGATCAGGAAAACAGATTTGAGAGTTGCCTGCTGTCTCTCTGCCAGTCGACTCACAATAAAGCCTTTTCTTCTCTCAAATGTCAGTGCCATGGTATTAGCTTCTGTGCACATCTTAAAGGGAGCTCGTTGGTCGGTAACACTACTGCAACATATCATAATGTGCCCGAATCCCTGTCAGAGGCTCTGCTTCTAGGAAAACCCAAACTACGGCAGTGTTGTAGGGGAAATATCCGACAGAAATCTTCCTGAAATGTTATACTCTTCTTTGCCTTTTAAAGCAACAGATCTCAAATATAATTTTGCATTTTTTTTTTAGAGACAGAGTCTCACTTTATTGCCCTTGGTAGAGTGCTATGCAATCACAGCTCACAGCGACCTCCAGCTCCTGGGCTTAGGCGATTTTCTTGCCTGAGCCTCCCAAGTAGCTGGGACTAAAGGTGCCTGCACCACAACACCCGGCTATTTTGTTGTTGTTGTTATTGTTGTTGCAGTTTGGCTGGGGCTAGGTTTGAACCTGCCACCCTCAGTCTATGGGTCCGGCGCCCTACTCACTGAGCCATAGGTGCTGCCCAATTTTGCATATTTGTTAATGACTTCCTCTCTGGTTGCCTCCTTGGTTAAATGAGGACATTGAATTAGATGATCTCCCTGCCCTCTTACATGTCTTTGTCTTTATAGCCATGAACATTGTTTTGTGGATGGAGCAGAAAGTGAGACAGACCTGGGTTCAAATTCTGACCCCACATGGAATGGCTGAGGGTCCTTGCACACTGCATGGCCTTGCTGAGCTGCTGCTCCCTCCCCCGCTGAGTGAAGAGTGGTATCTATCGCAGAGAGCTGTTGTGAGGACTAAATGAAATAATCTATACTGAGGCAATAGTCCAGCGTCTGGTGATCAATCATGCTGTTGTCACAAATGTTATTTTCATTAACATGGGGATATGTTCAAGGGGCTATCGAGGCCTGTTAAACATTACCCTAAATGGCCCCAAGCTGCCATGCTTACTGAGTTGGTGATTTCCTCTATTTTTTCTCTTTTAAGCTGTCCGCCTTCTCAAATGCCTTCTCAAACAGTTTTTCCCTGCAGGTGAATTTTCTGGCCTTAATCTCCTCTAGCCTGGGGAAATCCTCTAACCAGTCTTTTTAGAGTCAATTAGGTTTTTTTATTGTTATTAAGTCTTGTGGCCTAGTCTGACTTGTCACATGGTAAGTTGTAGTTGATCATGAACTCTGAGAGCATGAGGTGGGTGTCTTAACCACTGATCAATCTTTAATGCACAGCCCAGTGCCAACAAATAACAGGGATCTAATAAGTCCTTTGGGGGGCTACATTTTGAATACAATTTTAATAAGAATTAAAAATGAAGTATAAATAAAGAGGCTCCAAATGAGGGTCTAAATGTCTGCTTTATTAGTCGAAGTCCCTAAGTTTTATTTCTGGACAGTTGAGGCTTCTGAGTAAGCAGGGTTGAAATAAAAATTCACGTATGCGTGAATACTAAAAGGGAAAAAGGGTAGATTTTACCTTTTGATTCATGCCATTATGAGGACTAACGCTCTGAATATTAAAATGTTGCTTTTCTTTTCCATTTTCCCCACGACAGGCAGAGTGTCTTAATATTATGGTCTTTGCCAGTAATAGAGAACCCTAAGGGAAAAAGCCACGTGGGTATTTGTCTCCTGTAGCTCCTAATCTCACTCCTGTCATTCTGCTTTGATGTCTCTCTTGTCCATTTCCTGAAATGACACAGATTTTCTCAGCCTGTTTTGTTTCTCAGTCCCATACTCTCCAAGGGCCAGACAGGAGCCAGCAGAGAGAGCACTAGGATGCTTCGTCAGCTGTCTTTACTGCTCAAGCCACCAGGCAGGGGTGAGAAGAGAGCTGGACCCTCTGAGACCAAATTCTAGAAACTGCTGCTGTGGTACATTTTGTTCACACCACAATGAAACTGGTTAAACAACTGCCTGACTCCAGGATTGCTGGCTTAGAGCCTGAGTTTGGGTTTCTTATCTAACTAGCCTACCACACAAGAGTAGGCAAGGCTGCCTTAGACCTAGTAAGGGAATATTTTCCTATTTTATCTTAAAGGCCCAGCTTCTTTTTTTTTTTTTTTTTTTGAGACAGAGCCTTAAGCTGTCCCCCTGGGTAGAGTGCCCTGGCATAACAGCTCATAGCAACCTCCAACTCCTGGGCTCAAGCAAGTCTCCTGCCTCTGCCTCCCAAGTAACTGGGACCACAGGTGACCGCCACAACGCCTGGCTATTTTTTGGTTGCAGCCGTCATTGTTTGGTGGGTCCAGGCTGGATTCGAACCCGCCACCTTAGGTGTATGTGGCTGGCACCCTAGCCACTTGAGCCACAGGCGCCGAGCCAAAGGCCCAGCTTCTTGTGAGCAAATCTGATCTGGCCAAGGCTAAGTGGAAGCCAGGCATCTCCTCTCAGGCCTTCATGATGAAGATCTGGACCAGGGGTCCTCAAACTTTCTAAACAGGGGGCCAGTTGACTGTCCCTCAAACTGTCGGAGAGCCGGACTGTGGGCCCCGGGACGAGTCGGCTGCTAAGCAGGACAGGCAGCGGCAGCAAAAACACCCAGCGGGCCAGATAAATGTCCTCGGTGGGCCGCATGTGGCCTGTGGGCCATAGTTTGAGGACGCCTGATCTGGACTAGAGGCTCAGCATCATCACCACACAGATTCCCCCAATCTTGTGGCTCTCCACCGGGCTGTCATTTACATCACCTGGGGACTTTTCAAGTGCTCTTCAATGCCCAGGCTACACGCTTTAAGCTCAGACAATGGAAAGGAATATGATTTTAAGATTATTCTTTGTTGGCAAATCAAGCCAAGAATTACTGGGACCTGGTAACATAGTAAAAGGAGAATCTTCTATGTGAAAGGGGGCTCAGGCTCTGGTGTTGCGATGTACTCCCCCCCGGACACCATCCCCTGCTGCCCTGATCTTGAAAACCTAAGTCTGGGCTTCCCTTTTCTCATCTATAAAACGGGGGTTAAAATATCTCCCTTGAATAAGTTTTGTGTGGTCAACACTATGTGGAAAACACCTTATATTTAGTAGATAGTCAAATAATAATGATATGCAATTATTATTAACAGTTAATATTAATGCAGAGGATGCTTCCTTACCCAGACTTAGACTCTTTAGATTGGTTTTCTTCCTTTTTTTTTTTGAGACAGAGTGTTGCTCTATTGCCTAGGCTAGAGTACAGTGGTATCATCATAGCTCACAGCAACATTACACTCCTGGTCTCAAGCGATTCTCCTGCTTCAGCTTCCCAAGTAGCTGGGACTATAGGTTTGCACCATCATGCCTGGCTAATTTTTCTGTTTTTTGTCAAAACAGAGTCTCACTCATTCTCAGGCTGGTCTTGAACTCCCCGCTTTGCCTTGGCCTCCCCCAAAGCCAATATTATAGGCATGAGCTACCATGCCCAGCTTCTTATCTATTCTTGTTAAGCCTTACCCTATTTAACCTGGACAAGAAGATTAATAAAAGAAATTTAGGCTCGGCGCCTGTGGCTCAAGTAGCTAAGGCGCCAGCCACATACACCTAAGGTGGCGGGTTCAAATCCCCAGCCCGGGCCCGCCAAACAACAATGATGGCTGCAACCAAAAAATGGCCGGGCGTTGTGGCGGGCGCCTGTGGTCCCAGCTACCTGGGAGGCTGAGGCAGGAGACCTGCTTGAGCCCAGGAGATGGAGGTTGCTGTGAGTTGTGATGCCACAGCACTCTACCCAGGGGGATGGCTTGAGGCTCTGTC
>CAUYQV010192683.1:0-48186 GCA_963574575.1 Galagoides demidoff | reverse complement strand
TCTTCATGTTCTAATTAGAAAAGGATACTGGATTTTATCAGATGCTTTTTACATCTATTGAGAGGATCATATGGTCTTTGTTTTTGCTTCTGTTAATACAGTAGATAATGTTTATGGATTTGTGTGTGTTAAAATAGCTTTGCATACCTGGGATGAAACCTACTTGATCTGAAATTGTCCTTTTCAGGTGGGTCTTTTCCTGGTTTTGGTATCAGGGTGATGTTTGCTTCATAGAATAGGTTGGGGAAGATTTCTTCTTCCTCAATTTTTTGGTATAATTTTTGCAGTATGGGAATAAGCTCTTCCTTGAAGGTTTGATAGAATTCTGGTACCAGGGCATTTTTTTGTTGGAAGATTTTTTATTATTTCTATAATCTCAGTGCTTAAAATTGGTCTGTTCAGGAGATCTATTTCTTCCCGGCTAAGTCTAGGAAAGGGTGTGATTCCAAATACTGATCCATTTCCTTCACATTGTCAAATTTCTGGACATAGAGTTCCTGGTAATATTCAGAGATTATCTCTTCTATCTCTGTGGCATCAGTTGTTAGTTCCCCTTTATCATTTATGATTGAGATTACTAGAGATTTTACTTTTCTATTTCTAGTTGGTCTAGCCAAAGGTTTATCTATTTTATTTATTTTTTCAAGAAACCAACTCCTTGTTTCATTAATTGTCTGAATGATTCTTTGTTTTCAATTTCATTGATCTCTGATTTAATTTTGGATATTTCTTTTCTTCTGCTGTGTTTAGGCTTATATTGTTCTTCCAATTCCATGAGATGGTTTGTGAGTTTGTTGATGCATTCTCTTTCTGTTTTTTAATGTAGGCATCTAAAGTGATATATTTTCCTCTCATAATTGCTTTTGCAGTATCCCACAGGTTTTGGTAGCTTGTTTCTTCATTGGGGTTATGCTCAAGGAAGTTAATGATTTCCTTTTTATTTCTTTCTGCACCCAACTGTCATTCAACAGAAGGGTTTAATTTTCATGCCTTTGTGTGGAGTTTCACATTTCTGTTGGAGTTGAGTTCCACCTTTAGTGCCTCGTGATCTGAGAAGATACAAGGTAAAATTTCAATTCTTTTGATTCTGTCAAGGTTTGTTTTGTGTCCTAGGATATGATCGATTTTGGAGAATGTTCCATGGGGTGATGAGAATGTATATTCCTTATCTTTGGGATGGCATGTTCTATATGTGTCTATCAAGCACAATTGTTCTGGGGTCTCATTTAAATTTCTTATATCTTTATTTAACTTCTGTTTGGAGAATCTGTCCAGCTCGGTAAGAGGAGTGTTAAAGTCCCCTGTTATTATGGTATTATAGGCTACCATATTGCTCAGACTGAGTAAGGTCTATTTCAAGAATCTGAGAGCATTTAAGTTGGGTGCATAAATATTTAGAATTAAAATGTCTTCTTGTTGTATTTTTCCCTTGACCAATATAAAGTGACCATATTGTCTTTTTTACTTTAGCTGCTTTAAATCCACATGTATCTGAAAATAAGATTACAACTCCTCTTTTCTTCTGAATTCCATTTGCCTGAAAAATTGTCTTCCAATCTTAACTCAGAGTTTTAATTTGTCTTTTGAAGCTAGATGTGTTTCCTTCAGACACCAAATGGATGGTTTGTTTTTCAATCCAGTCAGCTAATCTATGCCTCTTCAGTGAGGAAGTTAAGCCATTAACATTTATTGAGATAATTGATAAGTGTGGTAGTATTCTTTTCATCATATTTTGTTTCCATTGTTTACTTTTATGTTTTGCATCATTGTGGAAGTTAGGTTCCATGGTCAGGGTTGGGGGAGAGTTTTGCTCTGGACCGGTTTTTCATGTTGCCAGGATTTTTTTGTTGATTCTTCCTCATGACTGTTTTCTTTTATCTATTACCTTGCCCTAATTTTCCTTTAACTTCCTCTTACTCTTTAAGTTACCATGCCTCTGGACGAGGGTTTTGATGAGTCCTTTTGGTACTGGACCAGAATGATGAGAAGATTGAAGAGCAAGAAGGCAAAAAGAAAAAAACAACAAAAAAGAAATAAGAGAAAAAAGAGGGTGTGAGTAAAAGAAAATATTGGCAAAAAGAAGAAAGGCACAGAAAGAGGGAGACAGGAGCAATAGAGGTGTATAGTAGTGTGCTTTGATCCAACCTTAAAAGCTCCCAATCTCTGGGGGTGCCAGGTTGGGTAGTTCCCTTGAGGTCAGCAGCTCTTTGCTAGTCTGTTCAGACACAGTATCCCACCTCCACCAAGTAGAGAGGAAAAACAAAAATGCTATAAATCAAACCAAAACAAGCAAAGAGAAAATTTTATGGGATAAAATTGAGTGAAAAACAAAATAATAAGGGTAAAAACACTAGCAAAAATGAAGTTCTAATTGTTAAAGAAGGTAACAATGGAAAGTTATATTTAAACTAGAAAAATGAAAAAGGAAAAATCTAGATGGTAAATGTTGCATTTAAAAAAAACAGTATATATATATCTTGCTGAATATTGTCTGGGCAACAGGTGATCTTCTGGGGTATGAGATGTTAATCACAATGCTAATACAAGATGGAGACTGGAGGCCTCTGTTGATTTCTCAAACCCCACAGGATGGAGACCCTAAATCTCTCCTCATCCTGCTTAAAAGGCACTTTAAGCTGCTAACCTTGGCTAAGCAGAGGCTTTCCCAGGAAAGCACTTGTCTCTGGCGATCACTCCTGAAGTGGCTGTCTGTTTACCCAGTGTGCCAAAACTGGTCTCACTCTATGCCCCTGCGGGCCAAGGCTGTAAAGCATCTCATTCCCTACCTTTAGGCTGCTCAGTCACTAGATTACTTGCCCAAGGTTTCCTGCCTGATCCATGCTCTGCAATCCTAAGGGCGGAGTTTGCTGGGGCAGTTTCTCCCACAATGGCTCCTCATGGCCCACAGCCAAACAATATTAGCTCTATCTGGCTCAGTGGCTCAATCTGGGGCCCTAGACAATGCTTAAAGTCCTCCACTCTCCTGCTCAAGTTCTCCCAAGGTAGTTCAACTGAGTGCCAAGTCCAAAAAACAACAAAACAGCTCACAGGTAAGGCCTTTCCGGTTTGCAATCTCACTACTGCTGGGCTAACAGCTGCTGGCAGGATTAGACTGAACAAATACACGCAACCACTTGCCAGTTCTCCATTACTTTTGTCCTCCTCATGGGGTACAGAAGTCTCTCTCTGACTCCCTGTGTCCCCAAAGAGGTGTTTCTGGGCAGATACCACCAGCCAGAGATGCCTGGAGTCTTCTCTCCCCAGTCTCACTGTGCTCAGCTGCAAGGAAGCTATTACTTGGCCACCATCTTGCTCCTCCCTCTGACAATCTTTGTTATTTCTTTTCTATTTTTGATTTAAAGTTGGTACCCACATTTCAGAAATTATTCCATGACATCAAGAAGGAAGGAATTCTCTTCAACTCATTCTATGAAGCCAGCATCACCTTGATACCAAAGCCAGAACAGGACACAACAAAACAATAAAACTAAAAACCAATATCCCTTATGAATATAGATACAAAAACTTTAATAAAATACCAGCAAACCCAATTCAATAGCACATCAAAATAAATAAATAAATAAATAAATAAATAAATAAATAAATAAATAATCTACCATGGTCAAGTGGGCTTCATCCCAGAAATGCAAGGATGGTATTCAACAAAATTCAGCATTCTTTCATGATAAAAATCCTCAAAAAACTAGGCATAGAAGGAATATATCTCAAAATTATAAATCCATATATGACAGACCCATAGCCAACATCACACTAAATAGGGAAAAATTTGAAAAAATTCCCACTAAGAACTGGAACTAGAACATAAGGATTCCCACTGTCACTGCTTTTATTCAACATAGTACTGGAAGTCATAACCAGTGCTATCAGAAATGAGAAAGAAATTAAGGGTAACACATAGGGAAATAAAATGTCAAACTATGGGGGGTTTTTTGGTGATGATAAGATCTTATATCTAGAAAACCCTGAAGATTCCACCAGGAGACTCTTGAAATAGACAAATAAATTCAGCAAAGTCTCAGGTTACAAAATCAATTTTACAAATCAGTATCATTCTTGGACATCAATAACAGTCAAGCTGAGTGGCAAATCAAAGACTCAATATCTTTCATAATACCTACAAAGAAACTAGGTGTAGGTGACTGAGCATCAGGCATATAGGAGCGGTCATCAGTTCTTGAAGGAGGTGTTAGGAATGAGATAATCTCCAAGCTGTCATGGAGATGTTTTGCAGCCCGGAGACAAGCCCTCAAGCAACTACATGCATTAATGAGATAAGATTGGTGACTCCTTAGCAAGTGGGTGTTGGCCTTTGAACATTTGTGGTGCAACAAGGTGGGAGTTAAGCCTGTGGGGAAAGAGCTCATAGCAATCATTAAACACATAGTCCTTGGATGTGGGCCCCCCACAACTGTTGTATACTGTTTCAATAAAAGGCCATGGCAGAAGTTACTTGGGGCTTCCCTGCACCTATGGAAGTCCACCTTTTGCAAGCACTGTACTTTTAATCCATGTCCCGGCTGTTTACTGCATGTGGTGTCATAGCAGCACCAATACCTAGGAATATACTTAACAAAGGAGGTGAAAAATCTCCACTAAGAGAGCTATGGAACACTGTGGAAAGACAGCCAATGATACAAGCAAATGGAAAAACAAACCATGGTCATGAATCAGTAGATTCAACACTGTTGAATGGCCACCAAGGACCCAAAGGACATTACGAGGAGGCAGAGGATGGAAGAGACGCTGCTGCTAAAGAGAGCACTGATGAGGAAAATGGGGAGCAGGAGGCTGACAGTGAGGCAGAAGAAGAAGGGGGAGTGGGGAGGCAAAGGAGGAGGAAGAAGTTGATGCTGGAGAAGGGGGTGAAGATGAAGGTGAGGATGCTGAGGCTGCCACAGGCACATGGGCAGCTGAAAAAGAGGGTGGCCACACCGAGACCGGTGACAATGACGAGACAGCACAAAAAAAAAAAAAAAAGTACTATAGAAAGGAAATTTACTTGTATTTTTTATTTATATTTTATATTTTTGTACGTTTTGTTAGGAGTCAGCCATTTTTAATGATCTCTGATGACCAAACCAGCCTCAAAGCATTCTCTGTGGTTTCTGGCTGGTAGACCTGGTGCTTTTGGCCATTCCATTTGAGATTTGTATAATAAAATATGTAGTTTTCCACCCTGTGTTTCCAGTCTTGCTGTAAGAGTTCCTCCCAACCCCCGGCTCTACAACCAACCACTCTTCTTTACAAATATTGTGTTGCTTTTCATTTTTTTAACATTTAAATATTTACCTCATCTTAAATATATTGTTATGAAGTAAAATAAAAGGCTAACTTTGAGTAGAAAATTGTTTCAGTGCCGTATAATAAATAAACCATTTTCCAACTAAATAGAAATTGCACTTTTTCTTTCTGATTGAAAGCCATTGTATGCAACTGTGGCCAGTTTCTTTTAAGCTGCTTTTTATAATTATTTTCTAGATGAAGTTTTCATCAGATACCAGATCAGAATTTTAATGTTTTTAAAATTGCAGCCGTTCACAAATAGTGAAAAACAAGAGTCTTTGCTCCTGTAGAGCAGCTGTGAACATACTGGTAAATCATTACCCCTGTGCTGAGACCAGAAGAGACAGAGTTCCCTTCTCGGCATGAGTGAAAATTTGAATTCTGAATTCTGTTGAGTCTTTTAAGGTGGCAGTTGGGTATAAAATAATACCATTTACTTCCTTTAGATAAGATCGTAACCTAACTTATTCATTCATCCATTTATACATCTACTGATTCATTCATTCATTCATAGGACAATCACTTGTTCTTTGTGCCAGAAGCCCCTGTATATGTATGGATGGATGTATAGATGTGTGTGTGTGTGTGTGTGTGTGTGTGTGAAAATTTCCAGGTTCTAAATGACTAGTGTTAAAAAATTAAAATATAACATTAAGTTGAACTGCCTTATGTTTGTTTGAATTAAAAAGTCAAAAAGTTTGTGTGTATGAGAGATAAATTATTTGATATTTATAATACCAACTTTTTAAAATGTAGTTTTTGACATATTAGCTTTAAAAAGTGAAACTGAAGGAAGATGAAACTAAAGAATTCCACAAGTTCTTATTGAAGACTGTGAGAAAATGCCTCTTTCATAAAGTTTTTATTATTGTGTTATCAGCTAACATATTTAAAAACTTTTGAATCACAGAAATTCCATGTTACAAGGGAAATTCTTTTCTATATAACAAATACTAAGAGATTTTCACAAGGTTATATAACTAATTAACATAAAAGCCAGATTAGATCATGTATCTCTTTATTCTTAAAATCTAATGGTTATATTAGTTATATAACCTTGTGAAATATTGTATCAGTAATTTTTTTTTTTTAAGACAGGGTTTCATTCTATTCTCTTAAGCTAGAGTGCAGCTGCATGACTATAATTTACCATAGCCTTGACTTCCTGAACTCAAGTGATCCTCCTTCCTCAGCCTCTTGAGTAGCATGTCACCACACTGGGATTTTTTTTTAGAGATTGGGTCTTGCTATATTGCCCAGCTAACTTCAGGTAACCACCCCCACCCAGAATTTCTTTATTCAGTTAATATAAACTACTTTATAAATCTCAAATGTAAGGGAATAAATACACTTATATTGAATGAAGGTTTTTTAGGATGAATTTCTCCAAAAATTTTACACTTCAGTGTTAATAGTTCAAAATGTGTTTTAGTGACAAAGAGACTATAATTGGGTGAAGTATCACACTCTAGACTTTAAAATATATGATTCAGATTGGTGCAGAGTCAACTCAAGGTGAAACATTTAAATGAATTCTGAGAACAACAATCAGTTTATAAGTTATTTTTCTAAAATTTTTAATGCTACACAATATTTAAAAAACTCATTTATTAATGATGTAACTAATTTTATGGTAAATTTGAAAAAACAATGTTGAACAAATATTCATTCATAAAGTTAGGACAGATAAAAGCAAGAGCAACTTTAAAGTTATACCATACAAAAAACAAGGGCATTTAATTGGGTTTTAGGAACCTCTTTTAGTTTTTTTTTTTTTTCACTTAGTTGTGGAGAAATATGTAATGTAATTCAATGACTTGAAATTTAAAAAAAAAAAAAGCAGTTTGGGTGGTGCCTGTGGCTTGAGGAGTAAGGTGCTGGCCCTATATACCAGGGGTGGCAGGTTCAAACCCAGCCCCAGCCAAAAAGAACTGCAAAAAATGAATAAAAAAACAAAAAAAAAAACAGTTTGTTGAGAAGCATTGTTTGCGTTTGTTTACTAGGAATGTGGGTATATGTTTTCATGTACATATGATTGCCTGGGTATAATGCCACAAATTTTACTTCACGGCCACAACTTTTACTTTAGCTAAGTAAGTAAAAACAATGGTTTATGCTCATAATAGTCACATCAATCCTTAAGTATACCAAATGGAAAATTTTAAAAATTTAAGAAAAAAAAATCTCTTAATAAAAAGAAAAATTATAATAATTTTGAGCACTTAAAATGACCTATTTATTTTATTTATTTTTATGGAAATTTTTTTTAATTTTAGATTAATATAAGGATACAAATGTTTAGGTTACATTGTTTTCATTTCTAAGGTTAAGTTCAAGTTGTAGTTGAGCCCTTCACCAGAGAGCATGCTGAATACACTCACATTGTACACCTTAAATGAAATCCAACCAATTGCCCTCCCTCGTCTCCTCTCCTCTCTCCCGCTCTCTCCCACCTCTCTCCTCCCCTTTGCTAGACTATACTTGTGTTTTTTTTCTTTTGTGGGGGTATGTAGTTGTTTATATATGGTTTCATATTATTATTGAGTACATTGGGTATATTTTTTCCCATTCTTGTGATACTTTACTAAGAAGAATGTATTTAAACTCCATCCAGATAAACATAAAAGATGGAAAGTCCCCATCTTTTCTTATGGTGGTATAGTACTCCATGGTGTACATATACCACAGTTTGTTAATCCATTTGTGGGTAGATGGGCTCTTGGTTTCCTTCCAAGTCTTGGCAATTATGAACTGAGCTGCAATAAATATTCTAGTGCAAATTTCCTTGCAGTAAAATGATTTTTGTTCTTCTGGGTAGATACCTAGTAATGGGATTGTGGGATCAAGTGGAAGGTTGACTCTTAGTTCTTTTAGGATTCTCTATACTACATTCCCATAGAGAGTGTATTAGTTTGCAATCCTGTCATTCATGCAAGTGTTCCCTTCTCTCCACATCCACACCAGAATCTGCAGATTTCAGACTTTGTAATGTGGGCTAATCTCACTGGAGTTAGGTGATATCTCAGAGTGGTTTTGATTTGCATTTCTCTGAGGTTTAGGGACGATGAGTATTTGTTCATGTGTTTGTTGGCTATGCATCTGTCATCTTCAGAGAAGTTTCTGTTCAAGTCTTACTAACTTATGAATGGGTTGTTTGCTCTTTTCTTGTTGACTGATTTAAGTTCTCTGTAGACTCTAGTTATCAATCCTTTGTCAGATTCATAGCAGACAAATACTTTGTCTTATTCCAAAAGCTGTCTGCCTCCTTTAGTCATGGCACCCATAGCTGTGCAGAAGATTTATCATCTCCCATTTATTTATTTTTGGTGTTGCTGCAGTTGCCATGAGGGTCTTCTTCATAAAATATTTTCCCAGACCAATATTGTCAAGCATTTTCCCCATACTCTCTTCTAGAATTTTTATTGTTTCATGTCTTAAATTTAAATATTTTATCCAGAGAGTGTCATTTTTCATTAGTGGTGAGAAGTGTGGGTCCAATTTCAGTCTTCTACATGTGGCTAACAAGTTCTCCCAGGATAATTTATTAAATAGGGATTCTTCTCCCCAGTGCATGGTTTTATCAAAGATCAGATGGCCATATGTGGCTGGGTTCATCTCTAGATTCTCTGTTCTATTCCATATATATATATATATATTTTTAGTGCCAGTACCATGCTGTTTTGATCACTATAGACTTGTAGTATAACATGAAGTCTATTAATGTGATGCCTCCATATTTATTTTTATTTCCTAAGATTATATTAGCTATTTGGGGTTTCTTGTTCTGGTTCCATATGAATCAAAGTACCATCTTTTCAAGTTCTTCAAAGTATGATATGTTTTGATGGGGATTGAATTAAATCTATAGATTGCCTTGGGTAATATGGACATTTTATTTTATTTTTATTTCTTTTATTAAATCATAAAGAGGTAGATCATGTATACCTTAATGCATTCATGGGGTACAATGTGCTGACATTTGAATGATGTTAATTCTTCCCAGCCACGAGCATGGTATGTTCTTCCATTTGTTAATGTCTTCTACTATTCCTTTTCTCAGGGCTTCATAGTTCTCTTTATAGAGATCCTTCATATATTTTGTTAGCTATATTCCCAGGTATTTCATTTCCTTTGGACCTACTGGGAAGTGTATTGTATCTTTGACTGATTCTCAGCTTGACAGTTATTGGTGCATTTGAAGGAGGTCAAACTCTCGCTCTTTGGGGACAACAGGATCTTATACCTGAAACCCCTCAGGGACTCAACTACATAGCTCTTAGATGATCAATGATCAAGAAATATAGTGATGTCTTGAGATACAAAATCAATGCCGACCTATTTATTTTATGTGTTAGAAAAATATTCTCTTCACTTGTAACAATGAAACCTCAAAAGGAAAGAAGGGAGAGTTGCCTACTGAAGATACTGAATGAAGCAAAGGAGAGGGACAGAGACAGAAGATAGACTGCTTCTAAAACAAAGTATACAACAGGAGAGCAAGCCCAGTTTCTGTGATCAAATGTTTTATATTTTAGACTTCTTTAAATCTCTGAATATTGAATAGTTAAGCTGATAATCAACTGATGAATGTCTCAGCGGCAGTACCTAAGCACAGAGGAGTCTCTGACTCACAGCTTTTTCTGCCCATGGACAATTTTCCTTGGCAGGAGGCAGTCTCAGATGACAGTCTAGCCTTCTCTAGGAGGTCACAAAGAAGTGCCCCCTTTAGTAACTCTCATTCATAGCCAGCTGAAAGAAGAGAAAGAGAAGGGTTGCTGACCCTAAGTGGATTTCAGGCTTCTTTGTAAGTCCTTTCCCAGAGCTAGAACTTTCCAATATGCCTTTAGAAGCTCCTGCAATGGAGTAACTTGGACTTTTGAGTTCCATTTATATCTATCCACCTTCCCCTCCTATGTAAGTGCGCATTAGGGAAACCGAAATCTAAACTCAATGGAATCCCAGGGCATCTAGACTGGACTTTCTGTGATGTCTTTGCTTTGAATATATTTTATCCTATGCTTCTGTGTGCTATCTATTTATCTATCTATCTTTGCAAAATATGCGAGAATGATGTTAATACTTAGAAATTATCCCACTGCTTTCCTAGTTAAAGTTTTTCATAATTGTTTAAGTTCTGTGTGACTTACACCATTCCCTGAAGAAAGTATTTTTTATGAATACATTTCTCACATTTGTTTCTGATACCATACTTTCTCTATAACTTTTCTACATTGCTAGCTCCAACCAGCTTAGGTAGAAACATTTGCTCATGTACTTTTCTATTTCTATTTGGTTAAAAATAATTTCTAAACTTCTAGAATTTTTAAAATTTACACTCTTCTTAGGGCACTTACTGAGTTTTTTTTGGGGGGGTGGGGGGAGACAAGATTCCACTCTGTTTTCTTGTCTAGAGTGCAGTAGCATCATCAAAGCTCTCTGTAACCACCAACTCTAGGGCTCAGGAGATCCTCCTGCTTCAAACCCCCCCAAATCCCAAGACCCCTAGAATACAGGTGCATGCAACTATGACTAGCTGATTTTTTATTTTTATTTTTTGTAGAGACAGAGACTATGTTGCTCATTCTGGTCTCAAACTCTTGACCTCAAGCTATCCTCCCAAAGTAGTAGGATTACAGGCATAAGCCACAAGGCCTGGCCCATTTACCGAGTTCTTATGTTAAAATAATTTGTATAGTATTATTGTACTACTCTGTGTATGTGTGTATGTGTGAAAAAAGAGAGAGAAAATTTTCTATTATGCTCTTTGAGGGAAAACCACATTTTTACCAGTTAATATACTGCCTTGGACATGATTCACATTTAATAATTATTTATTGATTAAATAAAAAGTATTTAATAGGTCTTGATTTATTACATTATAGGATTTAGTGGAATGCTTTCTTTTTTGTTTGAGTATCTGCAAGTCTTTGAGCCTGGGACATAATACCTGGAATGAACAAATTGAACCAGCCATCTAGTGAAAGGGACTGGCAAATTTATGTCTCTGCTTATCGTGAAGACCATGTGCTTACAAATGAAAGAAAGGTTGTAGCATTAAGACTTTCTGAAAGGAAATCTAAGGAAAGGTACCAAGGAAAAAATCAGGGTGTGGGAAAGGAAAATCCTGAGGGGTTCACTGTAGCCTTCTCTTTGTTTCCCTTCTGTGATTTGCTGATCCTTTGTTGTACAAGATACTGTTTCTAATTGGAAAGCTCAAAAATCTAACTCCATGTTCTCCCCATGGATATGGCAATAGCCTACATGCAGGAAAAAAATCAAAGTACCTATCATGTGTGGGAAATAACTATTTACTAGGGTCTTTGCCAGGTAGGAAAAGAATGACAGCACAGATGTTCTAAAGGAGCAATTTGAATCTGCTGTTTCCTGTATGTCTATTTACTACTTGCTAAAGAAAGTAAAATGTCACACATTTTAAAAAGCCATCAAACTGTATATTAGTATTTGTGCATTTTACTATACATATGTTCTGATTCAATAATAAGCATAAAATGAATAATTATGGCAATAAAAATATAATAAATAAAATTAAGGAAGAATTTATAGGTCTGTAGAAATATTCACAAATAAAAAGAAGAGGGAAGTCTTTCCTATGTAGAAGAATTTAAAGTAATAAATGTGCTGATGATGGTAGAATAAGAAAACCCTAAATTTTCAAACACCGTGTAATTATTGTTGTAACATGTAGTTAGTACTTAACAATAGGCAATTATTTTATTACAGTTTTTGTTTTTTTAATGGAATGGGAGAGGACTAAAACTGCCTTCTGAGACCTGGATAAAGACTAATGTTTGCCTGCTCAACTGAGTCTTATGTGTACAGCTAAGGCCAAGGATTTCCAAAGTCTAGTGACCTATGAGCCCCTGGGGATTGGGCAATTAATTGTAAAGACAATATGTAATGTTGTTGTTGTCAAATTTAGAATACATTTTAGAGTAAGAGAAGCTCTGAAATAATTAAAATTATATAATTTTAAAATATTTATTGACCAATAAATTTTTATTATTAGTGGACCTATGTAATAGTTCCATTCAAAAATTTATACCTTTTATATGAAAGCTATAACCAAATAGCCTAAGAATGTGGGGAGGGGGGAGGGAGAAGGGAGGGGGAATGGGGAGGGAGGGGGATTGGAGGGACCATTTTTGAGGTTTATCTTACAGGGGTACAAGTGAAACTCTCTAAGAGTAGAATCAGAATGTTTTAAAATAATAACTGAGAAAATGGCATGAAAGCTGTGTTGATCAGTTTGATGGAAATATTTCGGATTGCATGTGAAAAACCCACACTGTACCCCAGAAATGCATTAATGTACATAGTTACCATTCAATAAAAAAAGTTATTTTCAAAAATAAAGTTCTTTATAACATTAGATATGTTCACATATCTTAAAAAGTTTAAAATACATGATGATTTATTGTGCATTCAAACTGATGAACAGAATATTTATTCTTGGTACATTCTCACATATTTTAATAAATTATTTAACCACATCTCTCTCTAATTCTTTTGCCCTGGCTTTTTCTGGAAAAAAAAAAGATATGCTTTTCAGTATGGTCATATTATATTTACTTTTTAAATAAAATTTTCAACTTGAATTTTATCTTAGAAATGCAAACCATGTAACCTAATAATGTTACCTTCATATTAAAATTCTTGTAATATTCTGCAAAAAATATAGTTTACGGTTAATATACTTAAATGTTTAAAAAAGTGTAGAAATCTACTGTGAAACTGTACTGAATCCAGAAAACTCTTCAAATTATATCTGCCATACAGGTATACATTTATTATAGGAAATTATTTATATTGTTTTGTATTCCCTAAAGGTCTATCACAAAAAAAGTACAATAGTACCCCACTTACCTGTGGTTTCACTTTCCACAAAGTTAGTTACTCCTGGTCAATCCTGGTCTGAAATAGTAAGTAGAAAATTCCAGAAATTAACAATTAATGAGTTTAAACTGACATGCCAGTTCTGAGTAATGTGACAAAATCTCCAAAATGTTCCTCTCTGTAATAAATATATAATTAATTTTTAATTAATGCTGCCTTTAAAAGGAAAGAAGTAAGGAAATGTGTATTGATTCCAGTTAACACGCAGTGCTATCTCAACAGGCAATCTTTTTTTTTTTCCCATTCAAATTTCCTTTATTATTTCTTATAGCATAACTGTTTACATCAATTCAATTATGGGGTACAGTGTGCTGTTTTCATATACATTTTGAAATAATCTCATCAAACTGGTTAACATAACCTTCATGTCATTTTCTTAGTTATTGAGTTAAGACATTCATACTCTGCTTTTAGAAAGATTCGCTTGTACCCTTGTAAGATAAACCATAGAGGTGACCCCACCCAACACCCTCCCTCCCCCTATCCACCTCCCTCACCTCCCCTCTCTCACCCCCCTTCCCACATTCTAAGGCTATAATTAGGTTATGACATTCCTATGAAAGCTATGAATTAGTTTCAAAATAGGGCTGTGTACATTGGATACTTTTTCTTCCATTCCTGAGATACTTTGCTAAGAAGAACATTTTCCAATCCCATCCATATGAACATGAAGGAGGTAAAGTCTCCATCTTTCTTTAGGGCTGCATAATAGTCCATGGTGTACATATACCACAATTTATTGATCCATTAGTGAGTCGGTGGGCATTTGGGCTTCTTCCATGACCTAGCAATTATGAATTGGGCTGCAATAAACATTCTGATACAAATATCTTTGTTGTAATGCGATTTTTGGTCTTCTGGGTATATACCTAATAAAGGAATTGCAGGATCAAATGGCAGGTCTATTTTTAGTTCTCTAAGTGTTCTCCAGATATCTTTCCAAAAGGAACAAATTAATTTGCATTCCCACCAGCAGGATAGAAGTGTTCCCTTTTCTCCACATCCACACCAACATCTCTGCTTTTGGGATTTTGCGATATGGGCTAATCTTACTGGGGTTAGGTGGTATCTCAAAGTAGTTTTGATTTGCATTTCTCTGATGATTAAGGATGGTGAGCATTTTTTCATGTATCTGTAGGCCATGCGCCTATCTTCTTTGAAGAAATTTCTATTCCACTTACCCATTGAGGGGTCACATCTATAAAATGTGAACAATAAAGGGTGAGAGTTCATGCACCCAGCAGATGTTACTAAATAGTGGTTGTAATTCATCATTACCGTCCCCAGTGTAGAACCTAGAGGAAATCATGCATATCATGGGTGAACTGATTTGGTGTGAATTGATACTGCTGACATGATCCCATGTTTGTTTATTTCTGATAAAACAATAATGTTAGCAATAGAGCAGCTCTTGTCATCTGGAAAATAATACCAGAAAGAGTTAGATGAAAGTACATATGAGGCTGGCTCTCAGTTATTTCTGCTGCCAGAATAATAGGAAAGCATGAGATGAAACACAGTCCAAACAAATAGATAAATACTTGAAAAAGCCCTACTGAGGAATTAAAAGACTTCTATTGCACAAAAGGGACTTAGTTTTAACTATTAACTATTTTGTAGTGTATTTCTTCATTATTTAGAGTCAACATCTCTGAGGAAGACATGCAAAAGTTGTCAATTAGAAAATAAATTGGGGTTATTTAAAAGCAAGAAAGGCTTTTAGCAAGTAAAGGGCTTCCATAGCCACCTATTTTAAGATTTCACAAAATGGCATAATTCAGATTAAAGAAAGAATGATGTATGAAGGCTATGTTGATCAGTTTGATGGAAGTATTTCGGATTGCATGTGAAAACCCCACACTGTACCCCAGAAGTGTATTAATGTACATAGTTACCATTCAATTAAAAAAAAAGAAAGAAAGAAAGAATGATGTGCCATTATACTAGAAAGATACTTTTTCTCCTATTTTGTCTTGTCTTTTTTTTTGTCATATCTCTCCTGCAAAAAAAAAATAATAATAACCTGGGAAGGACTTATGAACTCCTGTCCTCATTACTATAGCATGCTTTTTGAAATTTGCAGGCTGGAATAAATGAATGAATATTCATCACGTCTGCTTTCTTCTTTTTTCTAGGTGCCTCCCATACTCCTTGATAAGCAGTTCTCTGAATTTACTCCAGACATTACACCAATCATTTTGGCAGCACACACAAATAATTATGAGATAATAAAACTTTTGGTTCAGAAAGGAGTCTCAGTGCCCCGACCCCATGAGGTTCGGTGTAACTGTGTGGAATGCGTGTCCAGCTCAGATGTGGACAGCCTCCGTCACTCGCGCTCCAGACTCAACATCTACAAGGCCTTGGCCAGTCCCTCCCTCATTGCACTATCAAGTGAAGACCCTTTTCTGACAGCCTTTCAGTTAAGTTGGGAGCTTCAGGAACTGAGCAAGGTGGAAAATGAATTCAAATCAGAGTATGAGGAGCTGTCAAGACAGTGCAAACAATTTGCCAAGGACCTACTGGATCAGACAAGAAGTTCCAGGGAACTGGAAATCATTCTTAATTATCGGGATGACAATAGTCTGATAGAAGAACAAAGTGGAAACGATCTTGCAAGACTAAAATTGGCAATTAAGTACCGTCAGAAAGAGGTAAGTGTTGCCAAATTAGATCCATCAAAATGGCATAGAATTTAATCACAGTGAGGCAAATGACTGCTCACAAACTCAGTTTGCATTGTTAAGTGGTTGAAATTTATTATTCACCAGATTACTAATTATGGGGCAGGTGTAGTGGCTCACACCTGTAATCCTAGCACCCTGGTAGACCAAGGAGAGAGGATCACTTGAAGGCAGGATTTCAAGCCTAGCCTGAGCAAGATCAATACCCCTGTCTCTACTAAAAATAGAAAAAATATCCTGGCATTGTGGCAGGCACCTGTAGTCTCAGCTACTTGGGAGGCTGAAGCAGGAGGATAGATTAAACTTAGGAGTTTGAGGTTGCTGTGAGCTGTGATGACACTACAACCCTCTACTCAGGATGACATAGTGAGACTGTGCCTCAAATAAAAAAAAATTATGACTTAACATTGAAGAGTGGTAATAAGTAGGTTAATAAATGACATTTTGGGAATCTGTGTAAAAATATACACATTTCCTATGGTATAATAGAAAAACTAATGAACTTTAGAATCTCCAGGCTGAGGGTTCTCTGTTATTTATAAGTCTTCTAACTTCAGATAGTCACAGGCCCAGCTCGTCAAGCTTCAGGTTTCTCATCTTCTTAATTAACTTCACATTTACAATATTTTATACACACAGTACACACATGTGCATGTGCGCTGTCTGTACACTCAGGTTGTCCATCTGCAGATTCAACCAACTGCAGTAGAAAATACCATATTCACAGGAAGTGGTAGCCCATGGACAAGGAAGGCCAATGTTTTATAACCGTGGGTTCTTCAGGGCCGAATGCTAGGGGACTGGAGCATCTGGGGGTTTTGGTATGTACAGGAGGTCTTGGAACAAATCTCCCACAGACAACTCTATATATGATATTTTCAAGGTTCATAGGAAGTGTAATATGTGTGGATGTATGTGAAGGGTCTCAGTAAATTGGAGTGTACTAGGTCAATAAAATTCAATATTAAAAATATTAATAAAGGAAAGCCCCCCAGGCCAACAGCAGATGAAAGTGCTACAATTTCTCTCATGTCTTGTTCAGTTTCTTGGTTTGTCAGGAGTAAGAAGTGAAAAAAGGCAACTGAAGGGTAGCAATACATTTCTTATGAAATCTCCATAGATCAGAAGTACTGAATTAAGTAAAGAAACCTCAGACCGTTGCACTAATCCACCCAGCATAACTGTTTTGTGTTTTCATCATGGTTTGTGTTTGAGCAAGTCCTCAAAAGACTGTTTTCTACCTTCAGAAATTATTGGTTTTCTATTCACTTTTGAATGACAGTAATTATGCGTTCTAGAACAACACTTGGAAAAACTAGATAAGATGAGAAAAGAAAAAGTAAAAGAGACTTGCGAATTTGAAGGTGTGCTTATCCTCTGAAGCTGCTTCATACTCCCATCCTTCACTGCGTCATCTGTTGCCACTTACTGAACACTCAGAGTTCAAGATACCTGAGTTTGCTAATGCAGGCAAATTAGTTAAGCTAACCCAGTTGTTATGGGAGCCTGCAGCTAGTTGAAATAAACTCTTTCTTTAACAGTGAGGGAGATGGCTGCTTTTGTGTAGTTCTGACTCCAGAGTCATATTTGCAGAGATGAGCCCAAGTTTGCAGTGCAAGTATGAACTCATTTCTTTATGGTCTAGTGTTTCGATTCAGGGATCTAATATTTTATTATTTATTTTTGGTATAAGCATACAACATGCATGATCATAGGGTATCCACAATATCAAGAACTTATCATTTTTTTGTGTTAGGAATATCCAATTCTACTCCCAAAGAACTTATTTTGAAATACATAATAAATTATTAACTATAGTTGTCCTCTTGTGCTATCAAATACAGCCGAGTGTATGTTTGTACCCATTAACCACCCCTTCTCCATCTGTCTATCCCCGCTGCACTTTCCTGCCTCTGGTATCCATCCTTCTATTCTCTATCTCCACTAATATTTTAAGGGAACTAGAATAATTTTAATATAATAATTTTAAGGCATATGGGTGAAAATTTTCACATGAGTAAAGATTTTGAAAATACTAAATATGAAAATGAAAAGTCATTGTATACTTTAGACTGAATAACATGAGTGGCAATATATTGATATGGCTTAAAACGTGGGGACCAATTCTTCTTATGCTACCGAATGTCCAATTCATGAAATTAAACAAAGCTTGAAGAAGCAACCTGTTCTGCTCACTTGTCCCACTTTTTGTTCTCTGCAGCCAGTGAATCAAATCAGCTTTATTTTCACCTACACTGATTTTTGGTAACATCATAACTGATTTAACTTTGTCCTTGGCCACAATGACTTTTGCGATGGCCCCGGAACAACTTACTCATAAGCTCCTTTACCATACTCCTCATAGCCAAATGCTAGAAATGACATTTCATTAATTGAAACTGCCAAATTGTTGTCACCGTGCTGTCCCAGGTAGGAATCTTTACATGCATTTCTTGCTTATTTACATAGGTTTATATTTTTATCTACAAATAATTTTTGTATACTTTTGTCCTTTATTCATTTCTTTATTTATTGACTCTTTCAACACAGATTTCATGGAACACATTCTGGGCAATGCCTGGGAAACTTGGGATGCCTTGGTCATACCTCTCTGCTTTTATAGAGTGTATAGTCTATTAGAAAGGATAATAACACATCAAGTATACGGTGCATTGTTTTCTGTTCTGTTCCTTAACAAACCATTCCTCTCTACTGAACATTTTCTTCCTTGCTTATGTTCTTTTGTATTTTTAATGAATATACAAAGCGACTTCAGTGTTAAAGCCTATTGAACAAAAAGCCACAGATCTAGTCCCTAGTTAGGTATGTCATAAGTAAAGCAGTGAAGGCATTTGATCATTTATGACACTTCTTTCAGGCTGTTTTTGCTTTTTGCTAACATGAAATTTTGGATGGGAGGGTGATAGACCAGATAATATGGCAAGATAAAAGATGGTTAAAAACATATGTAATAATAAGAATTAGTAATACCTTTGAAAGATGTTTTTAAACACATTACATTTGCATTTTTTTCTCTTAAGTTTTGATATTTCTTTTTTTTATGTTTTGATATTTCAATGGAGAAGAAAATTAAAACAAAATTCTTACACAGTGTTCTGGAGTATCTTTCATTTGCTATCAAAGAGCCTATTTCCCTTGTGCTGGCAATTTTCCCAAAGCAAGGTAACATTGAATAGGTGACAGCATTATTAAAAAAATCAAGAATAAGATTTAACTCTAATACATATTCTTTGAAATCATAAAATCATGTTTGTATTTTAAAAACATATCTCTCTAAATTATTCAGAAATTGACTTTAAAATACTGGACTTAAGATTTTCTAATAAAATCAAGTGTCTTAAATAAAACTCTGCTTTAGTATAAATGTCTTGCCTTCTATCTTTTTACCACAAGTCTCTTCTTGGTTTAGTCTAAACAACTTTGAGGTTTGTCTTTGGTCCATCTTTCAAGCTATGGAATGATGCCTTCTCATTAACCTTCAGGTGGCTAAGTTCTGCTCACTCTTTTTTTTTTTGGCTGGGGCCGGTTTGAACCTGCCACCTTTGGTATATGGGCTTGGCACCCTACTCCTTTGAGCCACAGGCGCTGCCCCAGTCCTGCTCACTCTTTAAGGGTCTTCTCCTGTCTGACCTCACCCAGGCAGCATTCTATAGACTCTGTGGGATAAACGCCTTCATCGTACATACTCTGTGCAGGGTTGTGTTACCACATTGCCCTCCCATCGGGAACATATCCATCTTCTTCACCAGCCTTCCCCCAGCACCTGGCATACAGAAGGTACTCAGTGGTGAATGAAGTTACACACTCCCTTAGTTCTGGATAGTTCTCTGTGTGTTTCTTTGCCTGATTGCATTGCAGTGCAGTGTTTAGGTTAATCTCCAATAATACCTTTCTTAGGAATTCAAACATTAAAACAATTTATGTCTCCATGATTTGACAGGAGACTTGTTCTGATATTTCCTTAATATCATCCAAAGAGAAAGGCCTGCATTAACTGCATATCATAGCTACTTTAACATTTTTATTTTACATTTTTTTCTAAGAAGCAGGCATAGAAATAAGAATGGTCTTGTTTCTGTTCTTTCTGGACTAATGATGTTCCAATGTCATTGGTATGTGTCTATTGCTATAATGGGCATCATGCATCGTTTAGCATTCAAATCAGTACATATTAAGGACTGGCTTGTTAACACAGTTTATTATATGTAAGTAAACCTTCAAATAAACCTCTGACATATGAGCTGTTTGTTTTCTTCTGTGAACAGTCATGAGTCACAGAGAGCTAAATAATGTGCAGTGTTGCTCTGTCAAGTTCTGGGACCAGGATGCAAATCCAGATCTTGACTTCAAAAGCTTTGCTTTAACTGCCACTCTGCAGTGCCCTTACCTGGACATCATCCTGGTGGCATCTGGTAAACCTGAGAGAACTAAAGCTGTGAGCCTCGCCCAGTTGGGCACAATCAGTTCATTACTCGGCCTGTGATGAAAGCCTTACCTTTAGGATGAAGCTTTTTTTGTTATCACATTGTGATGGAGCACTTGATTTCTGCATAGGGTAGAGAGCCTTCTTTTTCTCTCTTACCCCATTTTTACTTTATTTGTATGTGTGTCAAGCAATAATCATTTTATTCTCATTCTGAGATGACAGAGGGAAGTCCTTGAGAAGGGTAGAAACCAACATCCCCATCCTAGTGTCCCTCATTGAAATGAATAATATCAAAGGAAGCTGGAAACAAACAGAACCATGCACTCCTGCCCTCAGACCTGATCATTAGGAAAAGGTGAGGCACTGAGAAGGGAAGACATGCCTCTGACTCGGAACTCGTCCCTTAGTTCCTGGCATGAATGATTTTTGCAGATGTGGAACTTAAACAGTTAAAATTACTTCCATGCTGTATTTCCTGCCTAATATTTTTAAGATCGCTGGGTGTGTATTGGGAGCTTAATGTGCTCTTTACATATTTTTTATAGCAAAGACCTTACCCAGTGTCAGTTATATATGGTTGACAACATTGTGAAGTAACTAATTCCAAAACAAGGTAGCCTAGATGTTGAATGATAATAAAAAGCAACAAAATATGTTATTTCATGTGAAAAAATTACAATTCAATTCCTTTATAGCTTTTGAAATTAAAGTTAAATAAAAAATCCTCTATAGGCTCAAAGCCTGTAGCTCAGCCACTAGGGAACCAGCCACATACACCAAAGCTGGTGGGTTCAAATCCAGGCCGGGCCTGCCAAACAATGACAACTATAGCTGGGCATTGTGGTGGGCACCTATAGTCCCAGCTACCAGGGAGGCTGAGATAAGAATATTGCTTGAGCCCAAGAGTTGGAGGTTGCTGTGAGCTATGACGCCACAGCACTCTACGGAGGGTGGCATAGTGAGACTCTGTCTCAAAAAAAAAAGGTTGCTGCTTGGGTCCCATACTCAGAATTGTGAAATAAAAACACCTAGAATAGTTGTGGCTTTTTAAAATATCACTTCTTATTTCTATTTAAGTTTTTAAATTAATCATCGCCAAGATGATTATAATGTGCAGGTGAGGTTGAGCACTGCCTGCAATTGTTTGTTAAGGTTTAATTTATGAGTTAAAGCTTCGTGTACTTCTTTGACTTTCTCAAACAGAGAAGACAGTGGCTCCTAAATGTGGCTGGTCATCAAAAACACCTGGACATCTCTTTAAAATAGTCCCAATCTCTGCACCACATACTGAAATTCGTCTTCAGTAAGTCCTTGCATTCACAGCATCCACAGAATTTCTTCCAGGTGTTCCCCCATCTCTTCCTCCTCCCGCATTGTCTGCTCTGCCAGTTCCTTAAACTATTACAGTTGTCCAGAACCAGAGGCCTTTTTCTCTCCCAGTGTGTGTCCTGCTCATTTCTCAGGATTCTCAAGAGCTTTCAGTTATTTCTCTTACCTGCAAAACAAGAGAATTGGGTAGGAAAACAATATACTTTTTAAAGGATGGAATCGACCTAGGAAATGGAAAAACCCAGCAGAGAATTTCTGGTGGTTCTATGTAGGCTGTGGAAGGGAAGGGCCCCTGTGTTAATATTAATATTTTCCCTGTCCTGTGATGATCTGCCTGAGAGCACAGAAAAATAAAATCTCTCTCTCCCTAGCACACATACTACAGTCATTCCTTCTTCCATGTAAATTTCTCATCATCTAAGCACATAAGAACTATTGAAAAAATGTTGTTTGATTGGTATCAAGTAACTGATCTGATATGGTTCAAATAAAATATTGCACTAAAAAAAATATATTGCACTAAAAGTTAAGGACTATGAATGCTGCTATAACTCCCTTTTCTGCTCCTAACCAAGGATGTGATGTTGGACAGATGATCTTTTTGCATTTCCGTTTTCTCATTTCTAAAGTAGGTTGCCTTGAGAAGATGAAACATAAACAATGCATATCCAGAGCTCAGCGTATTTCCTGGATTATTTGCTCATTTAAGAGTTGCTATCTATTATTATCAGTTATCAGCATTGTTTTGTGTATCTTTTCATGGACCCCCAATATAAAAGGCTAAGCACATGAAGAAAATGCTATATGTCATTCTGCTGTCTATTATGCTGTAGAAAGGGCTGGCTTCATCATTTAACATTTCACATTTGTTGTAAGTGTTCACCTGTCCATCAGGGGCTGCTTCACACTCTTGAACATCACAGCAGGTTTATCCTTCCTGCAGTCTATTTGTATGATCAGTATCCTAACGGCTTATGGTAAGATACACATTGTTACACTAAGTATAGTGTGTACATTTTATTCTAGCCCCTAATGTTGTCCAGAATCTAACTCCTCCCATTATAGCCTTTCAAAACCAGCTTACATCATGTAGCAGAATTTGTTCATCTGAAATGCATTTTAAAATAATATTTTAGGCACTGATTGTGTATGACCTGACTACTGTACCTCATCTTCCCATAGTGAGATCTGTAAATGGGATAAAAAGCAGCATCCCTCTCACTCACTTTTCTTTCCTGGTGTTCTACAGAACATGCTCACTGGCCCATTGCTGAGCTCCTGTCTCCATCTTCTCCTCACACACCCACACCTGCCGCTGCTAGACAGACAACAGGGGCTGCAGATGCCCTAAGCTCCACTAGCCCCTTCCCAGGGACCACACATTCGGTGCCTGCCACAGTGTAACATATGAAGCAAATGCCTGTTAGGACTTGTCAGCTTGGTTGAAGGAACAGTGAGAGGTCACTCAGTATTTAATTTAACACTAGGTTTCTAGAACTTGGAATTCAATTCCCGTGAGTTTTTCACAACTAATTAAGTAACATGTAATGCTTTCTCTTAATCCATGTCTGAAAGTGGGTTTCTTTTGTTCTTTGGTTAAATTTGAAGTTGTATATGTCCAAAACATTGTGTAAATTTTATCCTTTTAAACTGAAAAGGGCATAAGGAGATGTAAAGGCATAGGGAATCAAGAAGGGAGGAATGGGGAAGTAGAGGTAAAAACATACCTGCTGGATGCAATGAACACCATTCAGGCAATGGGCACACTAAATGCCCAAACTTAACTATGGCAAAAAGTTCCTATATAATTAAATCATTTGTACCACCTTAATATTTTGAAATTTTTTAATGGAAAAAATGACAAATTTATGTCTTACACAATGTAAAATAACAAATCTGAACGTTAGATATAAAACATAGTGTTTTGATATTGACAAATACAGAAAGGATTAAGCAATTTATTTTCAAGGAGATGTACGCTTCTCTTCACATACAAAAATGTGTAGACATCAAGGATAAGCAACTCTTTCTGATTCAGTTTTCCATTTGTTAAATATAAACTAAAAACATTAGGCTAATATCTTTGAGGAATTCTTTGTGTATTGAATATGTTTCTTGGTGCTCAAGTAAATTGCTTTTCTATATAAAACCTATAATTCTGATTTTATGATGATTAACAAGGTAAGTCTACCAACAAGATCTGATTTCCATTATTTAGATACTATTGTTTAGTTTATCAGTGGTGAAGACCATCATTGGTATCAAATGATCATCCAAACATTTCTTGTTTCTTTTGCACAGATGTTCACATATACATTTCAGGATCATTTGCTCTTGGGCCATTTCTTAGGGACCCATATTTTAAGTTTTTGAAATTATGGACACAATGGCTATATAGCATCCCACGTGTTTCTTAAAAACAACAACAACAACAACACTGAAGACCAATGGGTTGCCTTTTAAAATTTTGTGAAGCAGAAACTTAAAATTCTCAAGAAACTTTTGGTGGTTTTATAATATAAACTCCTGCGTCAGCTTCCTTATAAATTATGTATGTGGGAAGGACATTTTAATTTATTTCTCATCTTTATTTTCCTTTGATAATATTAGGCATATTCACAATATTTCTAAATAGTGAATAATAATTATTTTTATTTATTTTATTTTATTTATTTATTTGCAGTTTTTGGTCAGGACTGGGTTTGAACCTGCCACCTCTGGCATATAGGCTGGCACCCTACTCCTTTGAGCCACAGGTGCTGCCCTATTTATTTTTTAGAGACAGTTCCACTTTATCGCCCTTGGCAGACCGCTGTGGTATCACAGCTCACAGTAACTCCAACTCCTGGGCTTAGGCAATTCTCTTGCCTCAGCCTCCCGAGTAACTGGGACTACAGGCGCCCACCACAACACCAAGCTATTTTTTTGTTGTTGCAATTTGGCCGGGACCAGGTTCAAACCTGCCACTCTCAGTATATGGGTCCAGTGCCCTACCCACTGAGCCACAGGTGTCACTAGTAAGTAATTATTTTACACTTGAATTACTAGAAACAAAATATACAGTAAAACTCTCTAGGATTGGCAATAATGCCTGTGCTATAATATCATAATTTGTGAAAATGGGAGCAAGATGGCAGACTAGAGGCATCTCCTCAGCACCCATGTGTGGTGAGATTTGGGAGAAAGGACTCTGGCTGGAATATCCTGCCCAAAACATCACTCCAGGGGCACAGTGAGACAGCAGGGGAAACCAAGAGCCAAGGAAGTCAGGAGCAGTGGAAACCCAGCTTAGAAGGCCAGTGCCTGCGTGTGTGCAGAGGCTGGTGAGCTTTCTGGCAGAGGGCTAGAGACAGCGAATGCCTGTACTGTGTGGGAGGTGCCACGGGAGGGCTTAAGTGACTGGGTGAACTGGGGGGGGTGCCTGGCAGGTGAGATTGAACCACTGGGTGGGGTTGAATCCAATTAGTTTTGCTGTTAACAGTGCACCACCATTGTGGGAAGGCCGCAAGGCAGGGCCCCAGCCTGTGGCCATCTCTGGTGCATCTGCTGAGCTTCAGCAACCACACTTGAAGTAACTTGGAAAGTGCTGCACCATGGGGTAACCCCCTTTGTGGCCAACTGGAAGGTCAAGAAGTGTGGTGAGAGATTCTGGCTCCAAACCCTGTAGGGATTGAATGCTAGAAAAGTGACCAAGTTCTAATTGAGGGTAAGTGGATCAGGAAGACCAGACAAGGTCTCCTTGGCAACTGCATACTGCCTTCTGGCACCCATCTTATATAGTAGAATTAGTGTGCATATTTTGCAGCTTCTAATTCTGGAGTGTCACCTGGTGTCTAGGAAATATATTGCATTATACATCTTTTTTTTCTCTTTTTTTCCTAATTTCTCAGAGCACCATCTGATGTCCAGGCAATATATTGCAATTTATTTGTTTATATTTTTTTCTTGGCTTTAAATACTTATTTTGTTATATATATTTTTTCATATTTACTTCAATGTTAAGGGTTCCATTTATGGCACAGTTTTCTGCCACTTGTTTTTCCTTTCTTTTCTATATCTCTCCTTTATTCTTTGTTTTTGTAGAGAGTTTTCTACTTTTCTCACCTTTCCCTCAATTATTTCTCAAACAACAACTAAGTTCTCCCTTTTTATTTTACATTTTATATAATGTTATTTTTAATTTTCTTTATCTGTTCTTATCATTGCTATTTTTTTTCTGGTCTGTTCTGTTCCATTTCATTCTGTATAATATTTATAGGATAGAACCTCAATCTGAGGCCTGGGATGAGCTGTCACAGCATTAGCCTGGCTCAAGGATGCTTTGAGGCCCTAGCCTAAGAGAAACTTCCAGCTTTGGTATTTTGAAGGACTGTATTGGTAGCTCCCCACATGACACACTGCTGATTTTCTTCTATATTTAGTGAAGGGGGGGGGCTTTGTGTCTGCCTGGTGAGGAACTCCTGACTTTGAGGGACCCACCACGCCAAACAGCCCGGAGTCCTGCTATTACAGGTGTGGGTCAAAGCACTTTTCCAAAGACCACTACTCCTCTTGTCTATCTCTATTCTTCTCTCCTATTTTTAATTGTTTTCTTTATCCATCTTATTTTGTCTTTTTGTTTTCTCCCTTCATGCTTTTACCCTTCTCTTTAATTTGGTCCTATACAAAAAGGACACTTCAACACCTAAGCACAAAGACAAGGAAATTTAAAGAGAAGGCGGAAGTGATAGGAAAAAGGAGAAGAAAGAAGTGAACAAGAAAACACACACACACACATGAAGAGGAACAACAACAAAAAAAATTCTGGAAACATTAAAACCAGAACAGATCAACCCACCCAAGGGATCATGAGGTAGCTACCACAGAGGATAACCATTATAAAGAATTTATGAAAGTGACAGAAAGAGAATTTAGGCTATGTTGGCAAAAAACAATGAAGAGAATTGAAGGGAAAATGGAAAATCACCAAAAGAAGGAAACCCAAAAAATGACCCCCCAAAATGAATGAAAGACATGATGCAAATAGAAAGGATGTAAATATCAGAGGTTAAGGAATTGAAGGAATCATTTAGAAAACTTAAAAATGCAGTAGAAAGTATCAATAACTGATTAGACCATGGAGAAGAAAGACTATCAGAGCTAGAAGATAAGGCTCTTGACCTAACTCAGGCATTTAAAGAGGCAACAAAGAAGAACATTAAAAGCAGAGCAATTGCTTGGAGAATTATGGAACTTCATGAAGCATTCAAACATAGGTATCCCTGAAGGGGAAGAAAAATGACCCAAAGGAATGGAAGCCCAACTGGAGGATATGACAAATGAAAATTTCCCAAGCATCACCAAAGACTATGACACACTGCTTTTAGAGGGATATCAAACCCCAGTTCACCTCAAAGCCCACAGAGCATCTCCAGGACCAATTTCACTAATGAATATCGATGCAAACATAGTCAGTAAAATCCTAGCAAATATATTACAGTTACACATTTAAAAAAATTATACACCATGATCAAGTAGGCTTTTTCCCGGGGATACAAGATTAGTTTAACATACACAAATCCATAAATGCAATTCACCACATAAATAGAAGCAAAAAGAAAGACCATATGATCCTCTTAATAGATGTGGGGAAAGCTTTCAACAAAATTCAGCATCCTTTTCTAACAATAATTCTTAAGATAATAGGCATAGATGTCACATTTCATAAACTGATTGAAGCCATCTATAATAAACCTACAGCCAATATCATACTGAATAGATTAAAGTAGACTAAGCTTTTCCACTTACAACTGAAACCAGACAAGGATGTCCACTGTAATTGCTGCTATTCAATATAGATCTGGAAGTTGCAGCCAATGCTATTAGGCAAGAGAAGGCCTATCAAGGGCATCCAAATGAGAGATGAGTAGGTCAAACTCTTGCTTCTGCTGATGATTTGATCTTATATTTAGAAAACCCCAGAGACTCAACCCCAAGACTTCTAGATGTGATCAAGAAATATAGTAACATCTCAGTGCACAAAATCTAGGTTTGCAAATCTTTAGCCTTGGTATACACCAATAGCAGCCAAGTTGAGAAGCAACCAAAGATGTAATACCCTTCATAGTAGTTCAAATAAAATTAAATACCTGATAATAAACCTAACAAAGGATGTTGAGGACCTCTACAAAGAGAATTATGAAAACCTAAGAAAAGAAATAACAGAAGACATTAACAAATAGAAGAACATAGCATGCTCTTGGCTGGGAATAATCAATGTTGCTAAAATGTCTAAACTATCCAAAGCAATATATATATTCAATTCAATCCCCTATTAAAATGTCAACATCATACTTTGAAGAACTAGAAAAAAATAATTCTTTGATTTCTATGGAACAAGAAAAATAAAACCCTATAACCAATGTAATTTTTAGTAATGAAAACAAAGCCAGTGGCATCACCCTACCAGTTTACGTTACAAGTCAAAATAGTGATCAAAACAGTATGGAATTGGCACAAAAATAGAGACATAGACATGTGAAACAGAATACAAAACCTGGAGATGAAACCAGGCTCCTATTGCCATCTGATCTTCAACAAACCGAATTGAAGTATACACTGGGGTAAAGAATCCCTATTCAATAAATGGTGCTTCAAGAACTGGATAACCACATGTAAGACTGAACCTGGACCTGCATCTTTCACCACTTACAAAAATTGACTCAAGATAGATAAAATATTTAAATCTAAAATATGAAATGATAAAAATTCTAGAACAAAGCATGAGAAAACTCTTGATGATGTCAACCTGGTGAAAGATTTCATGAAGAAGACTTCAGTGGCAATCACAATAACAAAAATAAACAAATGGGACTTAGTTAAGCTGAAAAGTTTTTGCATAGCTAAGGACACAACAATTGAAGCAAACATAAAACCTTTTGAATGGGAAAAGATATTTGTATTTTACAAATCTGACTAAGGGTTGTTAATTAGAATCTGCAGAGAACTTAAATTAATCAACAGAAAAAGAGCAAACGATCCCATCTATCACTGGGAAAGAGATATAAACAGAATTTTCTCTGAAGAGGACAGAAAGATGGCTATGAAACATGAAAAAAAAAAAAGCTATCATCCTTAATCATCAGAGAAATGCAAATCAAAACCACCCTGAGAATAGGCCCAATCACAATGTTCAAAAGCTGCGGATGCTGGTATAGATGTGGAGAGAAGGGAAAACTTTTACACTGTTGGTGGGACTGCCAACTAATGCAACCTCTTTGGAAAGAAGTACAGAGTATCCTCAAAGAATGCCAAAAAATCATTTTATCATAAGAACATTTCCACTAGATTGTTTATAGCAGCTCAAATTACAGTGACCAAGATGAGGAAGCAACTCAAGGCCATCAACCCAGGAATGGATTAACAAGCTGTGGTTATGTATTCCATGGAATACTATTCAGCTATTAAAAAGGTGAATTTACATCTTTTTTCTTAACCTGGATGGATTTGAAACACATCTTTAAAAGTAAAATATCACAAAAAATGGAAAAGCAAGTATCCAATATACTCAATACTAATGTGAAGCCAGTAGCTGAACTAATACATGCCACATAAGAGAAAAGCTCAATTCTGTTCCATGGGAGGGGAAAGGTAGTAGAAGTGGGGAAATAGGAGGGAAGAGGATTGGTGTGCTCCCACCTAATGGGCACAATGTCAGGATACATGGCACAGCTTCTGTGTACGAGACACAAGTATAACAGGCACTTTATCTAACAAATGCCAACATTGTAACCTAATCCTTTGCACCCTCATCTTGATCTGAAATAAACAATAATGATAATAATTTGGTTGTTTATTCTGAAGCTGAATTCTTCAGTTACATTTTCATAGATAGATTCTAGGTTGCATTGAACATGGAAAAACAGATTGTATTTTCTCTTTTGCATCTCACTCTGTTCCCTTTCTCTTTCAGTGTTAGAGAAGATACCAGACACAGAAAGACTAAATTAAGGGCTTCATCCTCCATAATTCTCTCTTTGCTTTCATCTGCAAAGTTGCCAGCTCTCCTTCATGTTTATAAGCCACTCCCTACCCCCAGCACTTATTCAGTGTTAAATGGTGGTGCATTTAACAAGGAAATATATTACAAGGAAATTTAAAGAGAAGGCGGAAGTGATAGGAAAAAGGAGAAGAAAGAAGTGAACAAGAAAACACACACACACACGAAGAGGAACAACAACAAAAAAAATTCTGGAAACATTAAAAACCAGAACAGATCAACCCACAAAACACAAAATGCTTTTGTTTTTCTTCATGGCATTCTTTAAGCACAGGGACAAGCAACTGCAGGACATGTGGCCTAGAACCTCTACTCCTGGGGTACATAGTAAGATATATAGAGAGATAGATAGATAGATATAGATATAGTTTTTGTTTGTTTGTTTGTTTGTTTTTTACAGTGATCTGATCAGGGTAAATAGCATATCTATCATCTCAAACATCTGATTCTCTTCAACCAGTGGAATAGAGCTGGAAATCTTTCTGGCAGCTGCTAAGACAAAGCACATGAGGAATCTGCTAAAAGGGGATTAGGAAGTCTAGTCAAGGGCTATGTAGCTACAGAGATGCTCACTCTTTTCAGGTGCGATTCCACAAATGCTTACAGGATGTCTTTTCTGTGCCAAAGACTAAGAACAGCAAAATTAGAAGACAGCAACCTCTAGCCAGGTTTGGATTTCTTCCAGAAGTTTCCTAGAACTTGGAGTTTTACTCTTTCTTAGATAATAAAATGAAATGTCCAAGATCTACCATCTTGCAGTCAGGAAAAATGACTTCTATCTTTGTCTGAGTTTTATATGGGAGGCTTTCTGGAAAAAAGAAATTGCCTTCAGTGAATTTCCATGGGCAAAAAAATTTCAAGGCGAAAAAGCATGAAACATGAAAGATGACTTCGGTCATCTTTTTTTGTCCTCAGTCCCACCCCTGAGCCTCTGCTTTCACTTTCTGTCTCTTGGGCATGTGTGGATGGCTCCTTTACTGGGTCACAGCACATATTATCACCTTCTTTATGAAGATGAGAATAACCTAATTAGGATTCTACTCCCATACCCTTTGTTCTTAGTCATTCCCTTCTACATTATAGTTTTATTGTCTTTGTGCCTGTTGTCAAAATCCAAAATAATTGTGTTTATTTATCTTTCTTTCTCTGTATCTAAGTTATCTTATCTGAGTCATCTTATCTGATTTGCGTGTTAGTGCTATTCCAATGCCTAGAACTATGCTTAGAACATAGTAGGTACTAAATAAGTAATTATAAATTAGAATGGAGCAACTAAGATTAGAGAAAAAAACAAAGACTAAGTCATACAGACCTGCAATCAGCAATCCCATGGAACTTGAATTTTATGAAATGTTCTAACATTTGATCATGATTTAAATATATAATCCAATATATTTTTAAACTATTTTTTCAAACTCCTGTAATCCAAAGATGAACTCATTTTCTTTCAGTGTAAGCCTGATCCTTCTTCTGTCATCTCTATTTAGTGGAAGGCACTCTTAATTACTCATGTTAAAAAGCTGAGAGTCATCTTTCATTATTTTAAATCCATCGACTCCAAAATCTTGATAGGCTGAAAAGAGAGGAGTTTTCTAATTACTGTTCTCTTAAAGGTCTTGTTTGAGGTATTTCCCCAGCCAATAGAATGCAGCAGAGGTGACTTTATTCCTGGGCCTTTGGGGAAGCTTGAACTGCTATGTAAAAAAATGTGACTATCCTGAAACCACCAGGCTGAGAGGCAATGGCTAAGCACTCCTGTTGATAATACACCTGAACCCAGCCTTCTAACCCTTCCCTTTAAAGGTAAGACTTGTAGGGAGGTCATCTTGGATCCTCTTCTCACTCACCTTAACACCAAGCCATCTTCTAGCTGGAGACTACTCAGTGATCTCAGTTGATGCCATGTGGAACAGAAGAACCAAACAGCTGAACCCTGCCCCCATTCCTTATCCACATGATTTTGAGATATCATACTCATAAATTATTGTTTTTAAAGCCATGACATTTTGAAGAATAGATTTAAAAGGCTTTTGTCAGTCACCAAAGCCTGTCAACCATATTGCCAATTATATTTTCTAAATGTTTCCCAAATTATTTCCTCCTTTGTTTGAGAGTGTCTTGAACTAGTATGTGTCACCTACTTTCCCTAGCTCTCCAATGTATCCCATTAAATTCACTCCACTTCAGGTTAACGAGCTCATGAATGTTTCTGACATTAAAGTGCTCCTATTAAAATGTAATTAAAGTACTATTTGTATTGTTGCAAAATATACTTAATGTAAAACTGATCATCTTAACCATTTTTTGTTTTGTTTTTTAAATTCTTTGTTAAATCATAACTGTGTACATTAATGCATTTATGAGGTACAATGTGCTGATTTGATATACAATATGGAATGCTTACATCTAACTGATTAACATAAACATTTCCTCACTTACTTATTTCTTTTGGTAAGACATTCGTACTCTATCCTTAATAGTTTAGAAATGTATCATTGCAATATATACATTAGGTTAGATCCACCCAAATACCCTCCTTCATCCTGGACTCCCATCTCCCTTCCCCTTCCCCTTCCTTCCTTCTTTCTTAACTATAGCTATGTTTTACCATTCCTATGAATGTGTAGGTGATTATATACTGATTTCATAGTAGTATTGAACATATTGAACACATTTGATACTTTTTTCCCAATTCTTTTGTAAGAAGAACATGTTACAGCTCCATCCAGGTAAACATGATCAAAAATCATTTTACAACAGACATTTGGACCAGAATGTTTATTGCAGCCCAATTAATAATTTCCAGGTCATGGAAGCAGCCCAAGTGTCCATTGATCCATGAATGGATTAACAAATTGTGGTATATGTACACCATGGAATACTATACAGCTATAAAAAGATGGACATTTAACCATTGTTATTAAGTAGAGCCATATTGCTGTGCTACTGTCACTGCCATCTATATCCAGAACATTTTCATTTTTCCAGACTGAAACTCTGTACTCATTGAACACCTCTTCAATCCTCCCTTTCTCCAACTTCTGGTAGCCAGAATTCCACTTTCTTTCTGTATTAATTTGAGTACTCTAAGTACTTTATATAAGCGGAATATTAATTATAGTGTTTGTCTTTGTGGCTGGCTTATTTTACTTAACTGTATGTCCCCTGAGGTCACCCATATTATAGCATGTGTCAAAATTTCCTTCCCTTTTAAGGTCCAGTAATATCCTATTCTATGTATATATAATATTTCATTTATCAATGAAACCATCATTAGACATTTGAATTGTTACCATCTTTTGGTTATTAGGACTGATACTACTATATTATGTTATGACCTGCTTCTCTGTTCCTTACTTTTTGTGTCCTATAAAATTGTAACCTAAACCCCTTAATAGGATATATTGTATCTGAACCCTGACTTTCTGTCTGTTTTCACCTCTTCAACTTTCCCAACTTCCATTTTCTGCTCAGCAATGCTAGATGCTGTGTGTCCTCTCCTGTGCTGTGCTCTGTGTATGTTCCTCTGTGCTTTTCCTCATTGTTTTATTAGCTTGAAATGCAACAATTACCTCTGACTAGATCCTACTTTTTCTTCAAGATGTTAAGACTCAGTGGTTAAAAAGTTCCCCATATTTCTTGGTTCTCTCTCTTCTATATCTGGAACATCTACATTTACCCCATAATATTGTAATTAATTATTTTAGGTCTTTTCCTTTCAGGAGACTATGACTCTTAGAGCCAAGAATCATAATTTTTATTTTGCTATATTCAGCAACTACATGGCACTGACACACAGTGTAAACTCAATAAATATTTGTGGAATTAATGTTTTCTTTTCTTCAAGGAAAACAATCCATTTTTATAATGATTTGATGCCAATCCTCCTAAGATATTTTATGTTGAAAAATGACTATTATTGAGGGGAAAATAACAAAGCTTTGTGTTTAATTTTTGTCCAGTGCCTTCTATGAATATAATACTGTAAATGCAGTATTTTGCAGGGAAAGACAAAAAAATGTAAATAAGCTCCCTTTGGGACAGAGGAAGGCAGTTACTACTTAAATAATAATTAGACAAACATGTCAAATGTATATTATTTAGTATAAGTTTGCTTTTAATTCTTTTAATGAAAGAACTAAATAATTAGTTATTTTATGTTAAATTATATAAAATAATTTTAATACTTTTGATTGAGTTTACTTTAATTTCATACAGTTTGACTTTTACTTGGTCAAACAAATGTTGCTGAAATTATTATTCACATAGTGTTGACCATGTGAATAAAGTTTAGTTGCTAGGGTAGCAGTGATAGCTACTAAAATATGACAGATACTATTGTATGAACCATTTTAATTTTGCCCTTTCCATGTACTTTCCCATCTTATTCTATTCTGTTTTTCACTTATGTTTATCATTTCTTCATGGTCTATTGAAGACTACTGATGATCTGTCCCTGAATGATACTTAGACTCCAGCGGTGGTTAAGGAAAAATGCTCACTATCCTAGGACACATCTGTAGCATATTGAACCTTCTGCTTGCTGATTGTGTGCACTGAGTGTTTAGAATGTTGGCCAACCATTTTTAGAAAAAGCATTGAGTGACTATGCAAGAAAATCTGTTATCCAGGGATATTGGAGAGTATAGATCTAGAAATACCACTAATAATACACTATTCCAAATTGCAGAATTGTAAGTGCCAACATTTCTTGTTTATAATGTAATTAATTAGGATGAAAATCATTTGGCAAAAAAAAATTAACATCTTATGTGATATCATCTGTTTCAATAAAACATACAGAATATAGCCTTTATTAATAACTCAGAGCTTCAGAGTGGACCTCAGTTATTACATTTTGTGGTCTAGCTGTTTAGTTTTTTTTGTTTTTTTTTTTACTGTTTAGGATTCATTGAAAGTACAAAGAATTAGGTTACACTGATTGCATTTGTTAAAGTCTGTCTTATAATTATGTCCTGCCCCCAAGAGGTGTGCCATACACTGTGATGACCCTCCACCCCCCACACTCCTACCCTCTCTCCACTTGCTCATTCCTGGCTTCATATTAGCTCATCTACTGCCTTCATATTAGAATTGAGTACATTAGATTCTTGCTACTCCATTCTTATGATGCTTTATCAAGAAGAATGTGTTCTACCTCCATCCCAGTTAATACAAAAGATATAAAGTCTCCCTTTTTTTTTTGGTAAAAGAATATAAAACTATTTATTGACCACAGTTCACTATTATTTACAATAAAGTAAACAATATACAGTTGGATAACATTCTGATTATTATGACTTTTTTTTTTATGGTGTCTGCTCAACCAGTAACCCAAATACTGAAAAGTTTTGAGTCTACATGTAAGGAATGATTTGGGGTAAGGAGAAAACATGCAGGTCAATAGTTTAGATTACAAAATTTGTTCACACATTTATGTCAACCATGTATGAAACTGCCAACATGGTGCTGAATAGTATTCTGTGATATATATATACCACAGCCTGTTAATCCATTCCTGGGTTGGTGGGCAGTTAGGCTATTTCTACATTTTGGTGATTGTAAATTGAGCTGTGGTAACAGTCTAATGAAAATGTCCTTATGATAAAAGGATTTTTTTCTTCTGGGTAGGAACCTAGTAATGAGACTGCAGGATCAAATGGGAGGTCCAATTTGAGTTCTCTGAGGATGCTTCATACTTCCTCCAGGTTGTATTAGTTTGCAATCCCAGTAGCAGTGTAAAAGTGTTCCCTTCTCTCCACATCCAGGCCAGCATCTGCAGCTTTGAGACTTTTTGATGTAGGCCATTCTGAGTTGTATATAGATCTTAGTTGTCAAGCTATTGTTCAATTCATAATATGCAAATATCTTTTCCAATTCTGAAGGTTGTCTGTTTGCTTCGGTTGCTGTTTTCTTAGCAATACCAAAGCTTTTCAGTTTGACTAACTCAGATTTGTTTATTTTTGTTGTTATTGCAATTGCCACTGAAGTCTTCTTCATAAAATCTTTCCCCAGGCTGATACCTTCAAGTGTTTTCCCTACATTTTATTCCACAGTTTTTATTGTTTCATGCCTTAGATTTAAATCTTTTATCCATCATGAATCAATTTTTGAAAGTGGTGAGAGCTGTGGGTCCAGTTTTAGTCTTTTGCATGTGGTTATCCAGTTCTCCCAGCACCATTTATTGAATAAGAATTATTTTCCCCAGTGTATGTTCTTGTTTGGTTTATGGCTGTATGAGGTTAGTTTTATCTTACAATTTTTTATTTGGTTCCAAATGTCAGTGTTTCTGTTTTGTGCCAATACCATGCTGTTTTGATCACTACAGCGTTGCATTATAGCAGAAAGTCTGGTAGGGTCTTTTATCATTAAGAATTGCCTTGGCTATACAGGTTTTCTTCTGGTTCCATACAAAGCAAAGAATTATTTTTTCCAAATCTTGAAAGTATGATGATGGTATTTTAGTGCAGATTGCATTGAATCTAGATTATTTGGGGAAGTATAGACATTTTAAAAATGTTGGTTCTTCCCATCCATGGTATGTTCTTCCATTTGTTAACATCTGTTATTTCTTTTCTTAGGGTTTCATAATTATCTTTGTAGAGGTCCTTCACCTCTCTCTCTCTCTCTTTTTTTTTTTAGGTATATTCCTCAGTATTTCATTTTTTTGAAGCTACTATGAAGGGAATTGTGTCTTTGATTAGTTTATCCTCATGGCTGTTATTGGCATATACAAAGGTTACTGATTTGTGGACATTAATTTTATATCCTAAGACATTGCTGTATTTTTTGGTCACTTCCAGGAGCCTCATGGTTGAGACTTTGGGGTTCTCAGAGTATGAGATCATATCATCAGCAAAGAGTGAGAGTTTGACCTCTTCTGTCCCCATTTGGATGTCTTTTATTTCCTTCTCTTGCCTGATTGTATCGGCTAGAACTTCTAGCCCTATGTTCAATAGTAGTAGTGATAGATGACAACCTTGTCTGGTTCCAGTTATAAATGGAAAAACTTTCAGTTTTATTTCATTCAGTAAAATACTAGCTGTGGATTTGTCATAAATAGCTTTGATCAGATTAAGAAGTGTGCCACCAATTCATAAGTGTTCTAATTAGAAAAGGATACTGAATTTTATTGAATGCTTTTTCTATATCTATTGAGAGGATCAGATGGTCTTTGTTTTTGCTTCTATCCATAAGGTGAATAATGCTTATGGACTTGCACATGTTAAACCTGCCTTGCATCCCTGGGATGAAACATACTTGATCGTGATGAATGATTTTTTTAATGTGTAGCTATAATATATTTCTTAGGATTTTGTTGAGACTTTTTGCATCTATATTCATTTGTGAGATTGTTTTGAAATTCTCTAAAAGTTGGGCCTTTCCCTGATTTTGGTGTTAGGGTGATGTTTGCTTCATAGAACATGTTTGGGAAGATTTCTTCCTTCTCAATTTTTTGGAACAATTTTGGCACTGGGGGTATATGCTCTTCTTTGAAGTTTTGATAAAATTCTGGTGTGAAGCCATCTGGACCAGGGCTTTTTTTATTGGGAGATTTTTCATTTCATTGTTTCTTTGATCTCAGTTCTTGAAATTGGTCTGTTCAAGAGATCTATTTCTTCTTGACTAAGTCTAGGGAGAGAGTGTGATTCTAGGTATTGAGTTATTTCCTCCATATTGTCAAATTTCTGAGCATAGTGTTTCTTGTAGTACACAGGGATGACATTTTGTATCTCTATGGGATCTATTGTTATTTCCCCTTTATTGTTTCTGATTGAGGTATTAGAGATTTCCCTTTTCTATTTCTAGTTAATCTGACTAAAAGTGTATTAATTTTTTAAAAAAACAGCTTTTTGTTTCAATTTTCTGCATAATTTTTTTGTTTTCAATTTCATTAATCTCTGGTTTAATTTTGGTGATTTCTTTTCTTCTGATGGGTTTGGGATTATATTGTTCTACTTTTTCCAATTCCCTAAGATGGTTCATAAGTATGTGGATGCACACTCTTTCTGTTTTGCAAATGTAGGTATCTAATGTGATACATTTTTCTCTTAAGACGCTTTTGCTGGGTGGTGCCTGTGGCTAAAGGAGTAGGGTACCAGCCCCATATACCAGAAGTGGTGGGTTTGAACCCTGCCCTGTCCAAAAACCGAAAGTCTGCTTTTGCTGTGTCCTGCAGGTTTTGGTAACTTGTGTCATCATTGTAGTTATGTTTGAGGACTTTAACAACTTCCTCTTTTATCTCTTCCTGAACCCAACTATCATTCAACATAAGGTTGTTTAATTTCTATGTCTTTGTATGGGGAAAAACATTTTTGTTGGATTTGAGTTCCACTTTTATTGCCTTGTGGTCTGAGAAGATAGAAATTATAATTTCTATTTTTTTAATTTTGCTGAGTTTTGATTTATATCCTAGTTTGTGGTCAGTTTTGGAGTGCATACCATAGGCTGACGAGAAAAATATATAATTCCTTTCCTTTGGGATGGTGTATTCTTTATATGTCTATTAATCCCCTTGTTCTAGGGTCACATTTAGGTCCCTCATATCATTGTTTAGTTTCTGTTTAGAGGCTCTGTCTGGTTCAATCAAAGGGGTATTAAAGTCCCTGGCTAGTATGGGGTTTTGGGATACCATATTGCTCATACCCATTAAGATCTATTTCATAACTCTGGGATCATTTAAGTTTGGTGCATAAATATTTAAAATTGAAATGTCTTCTTGTTGTATTGCTCCTTTGACCAGTATAAAGTGTCCATCTTTGTCTTTCTGGACTTTAGTTGCTTTAAACCCACTTGTATCTGAAAATAATATGGCAACACCTCCCTTCTTCTGATTTCCATTTTCTTGAAATACTGTTTTCCATCTCTTTACTCTGAGTCTTGATTTGTCCTTCAAGGCTAGGTGTGTCTCCTGGAGACAGCATATGGATAGTTTGTGCTTTTTTATCCAAGCAGCCAACCTGTCCTCTTCAGTGGTTAATTCAGTCCATTAACATTCATTGAGAGAACTGATAACTTTGGTGGAGTTCTATTCTATTTATCTTATTTTGTGAAAGTCTGTTGTGTAGGTTTATTCTTTTTGCAACTGTGGAAGCTGAGTTTTTTTCTTTAGCTTCTGGGTGTTTACTTTGCTGGGGTCCATTGTGGTAGTCAGTACTGAGAATAGATCTAAATATTTCCTATAGAGCTGGTCTTATTGTGGCAAATTTCCTCAGTGCTCGTATATCTGCAAAAGATTGTATTTCTCCATCAATTTTTAAGCTTAGTTTAGCAGGATACAGAATTCTGGGCTGAAAATTGTTTTGTTTACATATGTTGAAAGTAGATGACCATGTATTTCTGGCTTGGAAGGTTTCACTTGAAAAGTCTGCTGTCATCCTAAAGGCTCTGCCTCTGTAGTTACTCTTGCCTGCTTGCAAAATTTTTTCTTTCATTTTAACTTTGGACAGGTTCATTACAATGTGACTTGGAAAGGCTCTGTTTGAGGTCAGATGACCTGGGGTTCAATATCTATCAAGGAGTGTGTCAGAATCTTCAATGAAACTTGAGAAGTTTCCATCCGTGATAGTCTCCAGTACAGCTTCTATTCTTTTGGGAAAATCTTCTTCCTCTTTAGGAAACCTTATTATTTGCATGTTTGAACACTTCATGGAGTCTCATAATTCTCAAAGTGCCTGTTCTGCTTTCTCTCTCTTCTTCTCTGCCTCTTTAACTACCTGGGTTAACTTGAAAACTTTATCCTCTATCTCCAAGGTTCTCTATTCTCCATGTTCTAATCTATTTTTGATACTTTCTACTGTATCTTTACATTCCCTGATTATCTCCTTCATTTCCTTAAGCTCTGCCATATCCTTTCTATATTCTACATATCTTTTGGTTCTGTCTTTCCATTTTCTTGTCCATGCCTTTTATTATCTTCATCATCCATATTTTAAATTCACGTTCTGTCAAGTCCATTCATTCTTCATAGGTGGAGTCTTCTGCAGTAGCTGCTTCATTGTCCCTTGGGGAAGTTCCTCTGTTTTGGTTTTTCATGTTTCCTGAATTTTTCTGTTGGTTCCTCCTCATGAGTTTTTTCTTCTTGTTCAACTTCCTTATCTTCCTCTTTGGTTCTCACTTCCTCCTTTAGTTCAAACAGAAGTCTTTGCTCTTGATGACAGCATGTTGCAATACGAAGCGCCAGGTGGCTGTGTGGTTTATTTAGGAGACAGCACAACCAGCAACCTCTATGGTCCTTATTTCAAACTTAGTTGCCTTTGGTGATTGCCTGATTATTTCCTCAGTATTCATACCCTTCTGGTTTGGAATTTTAAAGCTCACAAGAATCATTCAGGGGCAGGTATCACAGTGCTCCCTGACTCCAGTTCCTGTGGGGTATGGGAGTCCCTCAGCCTGTCCCGAGAGTGCAGTTCTGGTCCCGGCAGGCAGTATGAAGATAGCTGTACATTAAGCCCCTGCTAAGACCTTCTCCAGACCTTCCCACAATGGCAGCCCCCAGGCCACAGAGGCATTCTCAATATGGTTGCTTTGCTAGCCACAAAACCTATGACAAATCACTCCAACTGGCATTTGAATCTGGTTGCCGTATGCTGCTTGAGTTTGCCCACTGTTCCAGGCTTTCCACTCAACGTGCAGCTTCTCCCTACAAATGAAAACTCCAAAAAGGCTTCCTTTTATCTTCGACCTCTGTGGGTGGCCAGATGATCCCAATCAGTCACAATCACTTGCCTAATTTGTCAGATTTCTACCACTCAGGATCATATTCTGTACCCAACTCACCACCTCCTCACTGTGCTCCCTGAGCTATAACTCTGAGTAAGGCCCCAGAGCCAGGTATGGTGGGGTTCTCTCTTTTTCCCCAGTCATTCTAGGAGAGCTCACCTGAATGACCCTTCTGGTTTGCCATCTTGCTCCACCTCCTCTGAGTTACCATTTTTATACCCTTAAATTAATAGCTATTGTGGCCAATATGAAATTATGGCTGAGTTCTACCTTTTTTTGTAATTTCAAAGTCTTGTCTGTCAATATGAAGTTTCCAGCTATTTCTACTTGCTAGTGTGAAAGTGTCAACTTTTTCATGGTCACTTATTCCAATCAATTTTAGGCTAGGCAACCCATTAACTATTCCAGTTAGAAGTGTGGGAAAATTATGGTAAAAATTCTGACTAAGAACCTGAAGATTCATTTAGGGATATAATACATAAAATTTAATACCTGAATATGGTGGCATTTATATTAACATTTTGGAGACCTTTCCCCCCTTAGCCTTTAGACAGATTGAGTTTGCCTAACAAATTACATGTGAGCATATAAAATGAATATATGTGTGGTGTGTGTATGTGTAAAAACAGCTGTGAAATAGAAATCTTTAGCCTCTTATAATTTAAAATACAATTAATCTAAATAATATAGAGCAATTTCTATAAACCTTGTAGGAAATTTAAAGAAAATTGAATGTAAACACTAATCATGTAAATTTATTGGAGATTTCAACATGGGGATAGATGAGGTTGCTAAAATTTAGTGAAAAGTTTAATTATAAACAAATACAACAATTTTTGAGCTCTTAAAGAGTATTGTTATATGATATTTACCACATATAAAAGAAAATGTTACATATATATGTAAGTTATAAAGCATAATAATAAACAACCTCCTTATCCCCAAACTTACCTCTCAAGGTAAAAAATATTAACAAGTTTTTAAAAATAAGCCTAATCCTCTGTGTTTTTAGGGACCCATTGAATTTTTAAAATACATTACCTTTTCACTTTATGTCTTAATTGGAAAGCCAAAGAGCTCCAAGGGATCACCCATGTGCCTTTCTCTGTCACAGTCTCTCTAAGGGGCTGGTCTATGACTACTTTATTTTATTATTTTAATTTTCACATTGCGGTAAAATACACAAAATATAAAATTTACTATTCTTTACTTTTTTACATAGTCAGCTTATATGTTGAAGGGCCCAAACCTTGCTTTCTATTTTCCTGTCAAATAATTTTTATAATAAAGGTAAATATAGTCCCTTATCTATTATTATTTTTAATCTCAGTGTGGATTCTACAATACCTCAAAGGAAAACAAAAGCCCTCAAAATTAAAATTACAAATGAAGGAAGATGGTTCAATGAAAATGAACAGATTAATTTGAAGGGAATGTGTGCAAGTTTTCAAAGACTATAATTTGAAAAGACAATATATGCAAGCACATACTGCCAACCAAATTCAATGCATGTGAAGCATTGTGTCATAAGCATAAAATAGCAGAACTGAAAAAAAAAAAACCTTTCTTCTCAAATAAAAACTCAGATTGATCCTCTTACAAAAGCTCATTATGAGGCAACATATTTAATAGCAAGAAAGCAAAATTATTTACTGATGGTGAGTTTATTAAACAATGTATGGAAAGCATGGCACATATAATTTGTCCCCCCAAAAAGAAAGAAGATATTTCTAAAATCAGTTTGTATCACCAAACTATTGCCAGGAAAATTGAATAAATTGGAAAATCTAATGAAAAAAGTTTGGGGGGTAAAGCTGCTAATATAAATGTTATGTTTTGGCAATGGATGACAGCACTAACACTACAAATATGGCTCACCTTGCCATTTTTATTAGTGGTATTGATGAAGAATATAATGTCACTGAAGGAATGTCTCCTTTAGTGCCACTAAAAGGCACAACTAAATCAAGAGATTTATACAAAGCAGTAAAAAATATGTTAAAATAATTTTCTTTGTCCATTGTCAGCTTATCTGGTATAGTTACTGATGGTGCCCCAGCAATGGTTGTAAAAGAGACGGACTTATAAAATTAATAGAAGATGATGCACTTGGTAAAATTAAGAGAAGACAATACACTTGGCAAAGGCCAAAACTCACCTTTGATGAAGTATTGTTGCATAGTACATCAAGGAAATTCATGTGCAAAACTTAAAAAAAAACCTTAAAAAATGAATAATGTTATGCATATCATCACCAAGACTGAATTTCATAAGGACCAAGGTACTGAATCATCACCAATTCTAGGAATTCCTTAAAAGTATTGATGTGGACTATGGCAACATCATTTATTTTTTGGAAGTAAGATGGCTAAGTCTAAGCCAAATGTTGAAAAAAATTTATGATTTGAGACATGTTATCAAATCATATACAGTATCAGAAACCAAATTTGTGCCAGAATTTGACAATGAAAACTATCTTACTAATTTAGCATTTTTAGTGGATTTAACCGATCATTTAAATAAGTTAAACATGTGTCTTCAAGGTGAAAACTAACTTAGCAATACAATATTTCAAACCATAACAACATCCCAAATGAAACTGAAATTGTGGCAAATTCAAATTAAGGCAAATTATTTTACACATTTCAACATGTTGATTAAACCACAGGCCTGTGAACAGTGAAAAATTTGCAACCTTGTTTTTCAATTTGGTACATACAAGAATTTAGGAACACATTTCAAGATTTCTTGGGAAATAATATTTTGGGGCATTTCTGAGTCCATTTTCAGGAGAGGTTGCTATGTTACTTGCCAATTTTTAAATTAGGAATGCACAGAACTGCAATCTGACATTCAACTTAAGGAGAAATGTGATCATTTCTCTTTACAGGATTTTTATAGAGCTTATCTTCCCATAGACAAGTATCCTTCACTTCACAGTCAAGCTTTACTCATGTCATTGCTCTTTGGCAGCACCTAAATTTTGCAAGCAAGTATTTTCAAGAATGAAACACATTAAGAGCAAAATTTGAACCAAAATATTCAATGAACACCTTGAGAACTCACTGGGAATAACAACTACTTTCATTAAATCAGATATTGATGAATTAGCTTCTCAAATATATTGCCAAATGCCCCACTAGTTTTATGTTGCTCACTTTTCTTTTACTTTTATAATAAAAATATTTTTAAAACCCGAAGACTTTCTGTTACTTAGTTATGTATATTTTCTATATTAGTGATCACAAACTTGGGACCTGCTCAATGATTTTAAGAGACTCTCTGAATGGGCTGCTGCATAATTAAGGATTATTATGTAAGAACATTTTTGCTTATCTGTGGTGGCAGATACCACAAAAACTATGCATAGACCCTTTTTGCTGATCAGGTTTCATTAGTGTTTGTGTATTTAATGTGTGGCCCAAGACAACTCTTCTTTGTGGCCTAGAAAATCCAAAACATTGGACACCCCTGTGTTACAGTTTCCTTTAAGTATTAATCCATCTTTTCCCTCAGCCCCTTTACAAGCCATCCCTTCTCTGTACTCCTGTTACTCCTGCGCTTATCTCTGTGATTTCACATATAAATATTGTACACATACTTGGCTGCATTTCTATTCCCTCAGTGTGATTGTTGAGTGTAGGGATTCTATCTTATTCATGTTTATTCCCTTTTTCTCATGTGATAATTGTCACATAGTAAACGGTCACTTACTAATTAACATCAGAATGAATACATTTAAATAGTTAGTTGTTACTTGGTATTAAGTCATGTATTTGCTGCTGTATGTAGATACAAATTAAATATTTTGAAACCTGAATACTACTTTCATATTTTCTTGTGCATTTGGGGGGATGAATGGGAAAATCTTGTCTATGAGGTCAATTAAGTTCATGAACTAATCCTAGAAAAAGTGCCTTGAAGGATGGACTAGGTGCTGGTGTTGGTGCTTAGCTTCCCAAAGGGAGTACTTAGAAGGTGATTGAAGTGATATTCAACAAAGAGGTAAGTAGCACTTTTTCTAGCATGAGTATGTGAACTTAATTATCTGACCTAGTATGAGAACATTCTAGAAAACAAGGCATTTGGTACCATCAAGACTGAATTTTTATTTATTCCTCTAGTGTTGTATTAATGCATTTGATATATCCAATGACAGTTTGGATTAAGTGGACCTTCCAAATACATTGTAAGAAATGTTACCTGTATTAGAGTCAGAGAGTACAGCAAATTTGAATATTCTCTATCCATCCAGTTTGACCTCACCCAACTTTTTTTTTTATTTTGCCCCTGACAAATCAGAGCCAAGTGAGTCATTGGTAGAAGGATATTAGGAAAGCTTCTTATATGTGATCACTGACTCCAGTCTGTTAAATCATTGAACACCAAGGCTGATTCAGCTGATATGGCTAGCTAGTCATGGAGGAGTATGATACAATAATGATGATGATGATAATAATAATAATAATAACAATAAAATCCTGAAAGGAAGACAAACCTGAGTCTCAATAACTTCTCTTGCAGTTACTGCTGTATAACTTTGGACAATTTTACTTAGCTTTCCTCAGCCTCTACTTCCTCAAATGGAAACCTATCCTGTAAGACTGTTAGAATTAACAAACAACATCTAAATCATTTGGGACATAGCAGGGTCTAAGTAGATTGAATATTTTATTGTTACCTTTTACGTATATCCATCTGTTTCCTCTGAAAGTGTTATATCAAAAAGATTAATCCATAATTTTCTATGATAATATCTGAATAATTACTAATATGATCGTTATGATTCTTGAATGAGATTTTTTTTGCCTGAAGAGTCATGAATTAAAATATCCCACAAGTTGCATTGCTCTTAGAGTGGGAGATTGAAATACAAAATGTGAAATAAAAGTCATTCAAATAAAATAAGTTGAAAAAATCTTTATTAAGTAAGTTATTTATAAATGAATCAGTCCATAGATAAAATTGAACAATCTTAGGACATTTAGTTCCATTTCCAAAGGTAAAATTACAGAGTTTGTAACATTCAGCCAAATCAACCTATCTTATTGGCTATTCATTCTGGAATGCTCCTTAATGCTCATGGGTACACAATTGGGCCAAGTGCAGTGTGAGGGAACTCCTTGTCATATTCCAATAAAAACAGCATAGCATAGACCCCCTAAGAAGTCCTCTTTGAAAGACCCAGATTTTAATAATAATACTGAAATATGTTTTGAATATCACTTTAAAAAATCCTCTATGGACATTTTGTTGGCCATGTTTTGCATTTTAAGAAATGACTTACCATACAAGTTTTTAAAAATTAAAAATATAATAAATAAAGTGAACTTAGCTTGCTACTACATTCACTGACCTTTCCCAGACACTATTAGTGGCGAACAAATATAGAGAAACAGGACTGTTTTTTCAATCTTCTTTAGCAACTACTTTACCAAAGCAGTTATGAAAAATGGAAAGGTGTGGGCTATAAATGAAGAAGGACCTGCCATTTTTTACTGTAGTAGAACTATTCATAGTCTGACTCTTGGAAAGCTTTTTGTATAGTCTGTGAGATTAGGAAAAAGCAGTTCTTTGTTTGGGATGTGCCTTCTAATGGCCCTTTTTTCAAATTCCTTCAAGCACTCATAATAAATATTTTGCCAGGCAGCAGCAAATGTCTTTGCACTAGCCCCTGTGTCTGCTGTGTAAATCACTGACAAACGCATGTATTTAAAGGTTAGACTCCAGCACTTGTTGAGTTGCATAAATTTCCTAAGCTGTGTCTCTGTGTATTATTAAATATATATCCCTAAAGAACTGGAAATGAAGTACATTCAGAATGTACCCAAGTAAAACTCTCATCAGCAATATAGGAAATATTGGTTCAAATGGAAAATGGAAAATAAATCCACTCCTAAGGAAAAGATGTATAACATTGCAAGTGCAAAGGATTCATTTTGTCCGTATGTATGTGTAGCTGTCATTATCTGAGGTATTGAGAGGTAAATATTTGTAAAACTTAAACACTAATTATCATTGTTTTTAAGTATTTAAACTCTATAATAGCTACAATTTCTATCTAAAATTGTCTAGTGCAAAAAATAAAGTAGCATTGTAAATCAGTTCTCATTAGATCAATTATAACATTAATTTCAATGTATAAAAAATAATTCTGTAGGAAATCTAAAAAATAATGTTTTTTTTATTAGATCAAAGCTGTGTACATTGATACTGTCATGGGGTACAGTGTGCTATTTTTATATATAATTTGAAATATTTTCATCAAATTGGTTAAAATAGCCTTCATGTCATTTTCTCAGTTATTGTGTTAAGACATTTATATTCTTCATTTAGAAAGATTCACATGTACCCTTCAAAGACGAACCATAGACATGATCCCACCTATCACCCTCCCACCACCCATCCTTCCCCTCCCTTCCCCTTCCTCTCCCCTTCTCCCATATTCTTGGGCTATAATTAGGTTATAGCTTTCTTATGAAAGCTATAAATTAGTTTCATAGTAGGGCTAAGTAAATTGGATACTTTTTCTTCCATTCTTGAGATACTTTGCTAAGAATACGTTCCAGCTCCATCCATGTAAACATGAAGGAGAAAAAGTCTCCATCCTTCTTTAGGGCTGCATACTATTCCATTGTGTACATATACCACAGTTTATTGATCCATTCATGGGTTGATGGGCACTTGGGCTTCTTCCATCACCTAGCAATTATGAATTGGGCTGAAATAAACATTCTGGTACAAATATCTTTGTTGTAGTGGGCTTTTTGGTCTTCTGGGTATATACCTAGTAAAGGAATTATAGGATCAAATGGAAGGTCTATTTTTAGTTCTCTAAGTGTTCTTCAGACATCTTTCCAAAAGGAACATACTGGTTTGCAATCCCACCAACAGTGTAGAAGTGTTCCCTTTTCTCCACAACCATGCCAGCATCTGTGATTTTGTGATATGGGCTACTCTTATTAGTGTTAGATTATATCTCACAGTAGTTTTAATTTGCATTTCTCTCATGATTAAGGATGGTGACCATTTTTTCATATATCTGTAGGGCATGCACTTGTCTTCTTTAGAGAAGTTTCTCTTCAAGTCCCTTGCCCACCTTGGGATGGGATCACTCATTCTCTTCTTGCTAATACATTTGAGTATTCTGTGGATTCTGGTTATTAAATCTTTGTTGGAGACATATCCAGCAAATATCTTTTCCCATCCTGAGGGCTGTCTGCTTGCTTTACTTACTGTGTTCTTGGCTGTGCAGAAGCTTTTTAGTTTGATGAGGTCCCTCATAAATCAGTAGCCTTTATATATACCAACAACAGTCAAGCTGAAAAAATAGTCAAGAACTCTATTCTGTTCACAGTAGTGCCAAAGAAGATGAGATATTTGGGAGTTTACCTAACAAAGGATGTGAAAGATCTCTATAAAGAAAACTATGAAACTCTAAGAAAAGAAATAGCTGAAAATGTTAACAAATGGAAAAACGTACCATGCTCGTGGCTGGGGAGAATTAACATTGTGAAAATGTCCCTACTACTCAAAGCAATATATAATTTTAATGCAATCTCTATTAAAGCTCCACTGTCATACTTTAAAGATCTTGAAAAAATAATACTTCATTTTATATGGAATCAGAAAAAACCTTGAATAGCAAAGACATTACTCAGAAATAAAAAACAAAGCAGGAGGAGTCACGCTACCAGACCTCAGACTATACTATAAATCCAGTCATCAAAACAGCATGATATTGGCAC
>CAUYQV010192681.1:0-12105 GCA_963574575.1 Galagoides demidoff | reverse complement strand
GGCGCCCGCCACAACGCCCGGCCATTTTTTTGGTTGCAGCCATCATTGTTGTTTGGCGGGCCCAGGCTGGGGATTCGAACCCGCCACCTTAGGTGTATGTGGCTGGCGCCTTAGCCGATTGAGCCACAGGCGCCGAGCCGAGAAACTGTTTCTAAAAAAAAAAAAAAAAAAAAAGGAAGGAAGAGAAAGAAGGAGAGAGGGAGGAAAATGATATTGGTGCTCACAGTACTTGGCTTGATTCATCTTTGTATCCTCAGAGCTTCAGACAGCTAGCCACATAGTAAGTGGGGAAATGTTTAATGAAAGAGCAAATGAAGGGTGAGGTGGCTGGCCTGCCTGAGTTCACAGGTTCCAGACCAGCCTGAACAAGAGTGAGACCCCCTCCGTCTCTACTAAAAATAGAAAAACTAGCCCAGCTTGGTGGCGATCACCTGTCCTCCCAGATACTTGGGTGTGACATCTCTCCAAGGCTAAACCCATACGGATCTCCAAGTTCTTGAGAGTTACAATTATCCAGCTGCTGTCTACTGTTGACACTAAATTTTTTGGCTCTTAGAAAGTGGCCACAGGTGGAGGGTCATGGAGATTCTGCTCCATAGAGTGGGTCACAGCCTAGAGAGTTAATTTCTGTGGAAATGAGGAGATTAAGAGGTTTTGTGGAGCCAGATAAAGGTGATCTACCCTATAATGACAGTGCTAATTGATTTAGCATGTCACCAACTATTATTTGGTGTTTGTGGGACATTATTGCTTCATCTGGATTTCTTTGTTTTTCCACATTAATGGTATATCCATCAAGAGCAGGATTCTTGGGTTCTGTTCTCTCTCATTTGCTCTTTCATTAAACATTTCCTCAACACAATGTGGCAAGCCTGCCCGAGGCTCTGAGGATACCAGATGAATCAAGCCAAGTACTATGATCACGAATATCATCCCTTTCCCTCCCCCTCCCTCCTGCCCTCTCTTCCTTCCTTCCTTCTTTTTTAGAGACAGTTTCTCACACTGTTGCCCAGGCTAGAGTACAGTGGTGCAATCAGAATTTGCTGCAGCCTCAAACTTCCAGGCTCAAGTAATCCTCCTGCCTCTGTGTCCTGAGGAGCTGGGACTACAGGCACCCATCACCACAACTGACTAACTTTTTTATTTTTCATAGAGATCAGGTCTCATTATATTGCCCAGGCTGGTCTTGAACTCCTGGCCTTAAGTGATTCTTCCATCTCAGCCTTCCAGAGTGCTGGGACTACAGGCATGAGCCACTGTGCCTGGCTCTTTCTTTCTTTCTTTTTTTTTTTTTTTTGGCCTGGTATCTTCAGAGCCTCGGGCAGACCCTCAAGCTGTCCACCTGGGTAGAGTGCCATGGCATCACAGCTCACAGCAACCTTCAACTCCTGAGCTCAAGCGATTCTCCTGCCTCCGCCTCTCAAGTAGCTGGGACTACAGGTGCCCGCCACAATGCCTGGCTACTTTTTGGTTGTAGCTGTCATTGTTGTTTGGCCGCCCAGGCTGGATTCAAACCTGCCAGCTCAGGTGTATGTGGCTGGCACCTTAGCTGCTTGAGCCACAGGCGCCAAGCTGGCTCTTTCTTTCTTTCTTTCTTTTTTTTTTTTGTAGGGACATTCTCATTTTATCACCCTCGGTAGACTGCTATGGTGTCCCTCAGCTCACAGCAACCTCTAACTCCTGGGCTTAGGCGATTCTCTTGCCTCAGCCTCCCGAGTAGCTGGGACTACAGGTACTCACCACAATGCCCGGCTACTTTTTGGTTGCAGTTCGGCTGGGGCTGGGTCTGAACCCGCCACCCTTGGTATATGTGGCCAGTGCCCCACTAACTGAGCCACAGGTGCCACCTAGGTTCTTTCTTTCTTAAGAAAGAACTTAAGAGTTTTAGCTAGGCACATGTTTGTCTGCTTGATGACTATTTCTGAACCTTGTTTGGATCTACGAGTTCATGTGATTAAGTTCTGGCCAGTGACATGTCACCGGAAAAGATGCATGCTTCTTCCTGGTATGCTATTGTAAAGGACTAGAGATAGTTTCTCTTTGCTTTTCCTTCTGTTCTTTTCCACTGGCTGGGATGCACTGTGCGAGGGCAGGAGCTAGCAGCTACCTTGGACCCAGAGATTGAAGCTGTGTGTTGCGGTTATCATTTTCTCCTTATTGCCCTAGGACCACTCACTCTCACTAGGATTGTTACTGAGAGAAAAACTTTTCTTTTTTTTTTTTTTTTTGCAACAGAGTCTCACTCTGTGGCCCTGGGTAGAGTGCTGTGGCATCAGCCTTGCTCATGGCACCTCAAACTTTTGGGCTCAAGCAATCCACTTACCTCAGCCTGGCAAGTAGCTGGGACTACCATGATGTCCACCATGAAGCCCAACTAGTTTTTCTATTTTTATTAGAGATGAGGTCTTGCTCAAGCTGGTCTCAAACTCCTGAGTCCAAGCAATCCACTCACCTCAGTCTCCCAAAGTGCTAGGATTACAGGTACAAGCCACCGCGCCCAACTCAGGATGCTGTTGACAGATGGCTCACTGAGGAGCATCCCTGAAAAGGATACCCGTAGAAAGACATTGGAGTGAGGCTGAACATTTGAATCAATTGAGATGTTTTGGCTATAAGTAACAATATTAGCAAAATACAAGGACTGTCTTTAAGGAGTCATTTATTATACAAAAACTAACCTGTTACCTTCTATGTTCCAGGCACTGTTTCAGGATCTGGTGATATGGCAGTGAATAAAACAGCACCCCCTCCCACCACCAAAAAAAAAAAGGAAGAAAAAAAGAAACAGCTGGGCATTGTGACTCATGTCTGAGATCCTAGTACTCTGGACACTGAGGCAGGAGGATTATTTAAAGTTAGGAATTCAAGGCTCAGCACCTGTGGCTCAAGTGGCTAAAGCACCAGCTGCGTACACCTAAGGTGGCGGGTTCGAATCCAGCCTGGGCCCGCCAAACAACCATGACTGCTGCAACCAAAAAATAGCCGGGCATTGTGGCAGGCGCCTATGGTCCCAGCTACTTGGGAGGCTGAGGCAGGAGACTCGCTTCAGCCCAGGAGTTGAAGGTTGCTGTGAGCTATGATGCCATGGCACTCTACCCAGGGGGACAGCTTGAGGCTCTGTCTCAAAAAAAAAAAAAGTTAGGAATTCAAAACCAGCCTGAGCAAGAGTGAGACCCCTTCTCTACCAAAAAATAGAAAACCCCCCCACAAAACTGGATGATGGTGTCCACCTGTAGTTCCAGCTACTAGGGAGGCTGAGGCAGGAGGATCTCTTGAGCCCCAGCTTTGAGGTTGCAGTGAGCTATGATGACTCCACTGCCTTCTAGCTGGAGCAACAGAGCTGAGACTGTTTCAACCCCCTCACCCCCCCCCCAAAAAAAAAACATTGAAATAAAACTCTGCCCTCATAGATCTTACAATCTAGTGGGGAAATATTCATTATCTTACAAAACAAAGTCTAGACACAGGAGGTGGTGGATATAGAGGTTCAGCGTTATCTTTAAGGACTCATATTATTTTGTATAGTATTTTCTTTTTTTCCTTTTGTTTAATAGCTTCCAGCTTTGCATGGAAGGGACCTGTGTTGTTTTCATCTCTGCCTTCCTGAGCGTGTGTGGGTTTTGTCCTCAGTTTTGTAACCTCATAGTTGCAATAGGGCAGCCTCTACTCCAGGGAACACGTGGTATGCACATTAGCCCGATGGATTTGAAGAAAGGGGCCTAATTCCTCCCTTGCAACTTGTCTTTTTAATTTTTCTAGCAGGAAAACTTGATCAGAAGTCCTCAGCTGACTTCAAGTCACATTCCTGATAAAATTCTTGGGAAAGGGAAGGGAATAAACAGGAGTGGAGGAGATCTGTGGTTCTCAAACTCTTTTATCTCTGACCCCTTTAAATCCTTAAAAATGCTTAAGGAGTCCAAGGAGCTTTGGTTTATGTGGTTATATCTACTGATATTTGCAGTATTATACTTTAAAACTTGAAAATTATATATTTATGAGTTAATTTAAAATTACCCTTTCCATGTTTACATAACAATTTTTATGAAAAATAGCTATATTTTCCAGGAAAAAAATTAGTGAAAAGAGTGACATTGTTTTCCTTTTCCTTTTTTTTTTTAATCTTTCTACTATCTCTTTATTATTTGGCTTAACAGAAGAAGCTGGATTTTCATGTCTGTCTCTGCCTTTAATCCACTGGGTTATGTTGTTTTGCTTGAAATACATGAAGAAATTCTAGCCCCACACAGATTCTTTGTTGCAGAAAGAAGGGCCTCGCGGATCCACTCTTTGAAAATCATTGGTTTAAGGCAGGTTGGGGTGACTCACACCTGTAACCCCAGCACTCTGAGAAGCCGAAGTGTGCATCACCTGAGCTAAGAGGTTTGAGACCAAATAGAGCCAGAGTGAGACCTCATCGCTAAAAATAGCCAAGCATTGTGGTGGGCCCCTGTAGTCCCAGCCACTCAGGAGGCTGAGGCAAGAGGATCATTTGAGCCCAAGGGTTTGAGGTTACTGTGAGCTATGATGCCATAGCATTCAACCAAGGGCAAGAAAGTGAAACTCTGTCTCAAAAAAAAAAAAAGAAATACATTTCACAGAATGAGTCAGTACACACATGAGCATGGCAGGGAAAAAATATGTTGAACAATACTCAGCCATAAAGTACCTTAACTACTCTTCTAGTTGCTTGCCTGACGCAGGGTAGATTATACTGTGATGGCTGTCGATTCTAAAATTTGAATAAACAGCATCAACAATATGGTTATGTAAATATTTTCCACTGTAGGCCAAGTGCAGTGGCACAGGCCTGTAATCCTAGTACTCTGGGAGGCTGAGGTGGGTGGATCACTTGAGTTCAGGAGTTTGAGACCAGCCTGATAAAGAGCAAGACCTCAACTCCTCTAAAATAGAAAAATTAGCCAGGTATTGTGGCCAGCACCTGTAGTCCCAGATACTTAGGGGCTGAGGGAGAAAGATCCCTTGAGTCCAGGAGCTGGAGGTTGTTGTGAGCTATGATGACGCCACAGTACTTTTGCCTGGGGCAACAGGGTGAGTCTGTCTCAAAAATTAAAAAATGCGAAGAATTGCCAGGGGCGGTGGCTCAGGTGGGAGGCCAAGGTGGGTGGATTGCCTGAGCTCACGGATTTGAGACTAGCCTCAGCCAGAGCAGACACTGTCTCTAAAAATTAGCTGGGGCTGATGCAGGCACCTGTAGTCCCAGCTACCAGGGAGGTTGAGGTGAGAGAATCTATTGGAGCCCAAGAGTTTGAGGTTGCTGTGAGCTATGATGCCACGGCAACAAAATGAGACTCTGTCTCAAAAAATAATAATAATAGGGGTGGCGCCTGTGGCTGAAAGGAGTATGGTGCCAGGCCCATATGCCAGAGGTGGCGGGTTCAAACCCCTGGCCAAAAACTGCAAAAAACCCAAAAAACCAAAACTAATAATAATAATAATACTTTGAAGAACTATTTCTTGTTCTGTGATTGCTTCTTTTTCATTACAGACTGTTTTTATTCTGGGGTGTTTTCTTTAAATAAAGTTTGAGATGACTATGCTTGTGTATACAGACAAAATATGTAAAAAAGATTTAGGGGCACAAACAACATGGCAACAATAACAACCACCAAAATCATGACCATCTTTCAGACATCCTGTGTTGCTGAGACTGTAGGAAAACAGAAACTGTCACATCGCTAGTGGAAAATGATGCATCTCCTTTGGTGGTAATTTACCCATATACATCAAAAGTATGTTGGCATTTTCCCTTTGACCCAGCAATACCACTTACTGATATTTATATTACAGATAGGCCTGCACAAGTGTGGAGGGACGGTCATGCAACATTTTTCATTTCAGCCTTATTGGCAATTGTTGGAGTGGAAATAACCTAAGCTTCCTTCTACGGGGAATAGCATAGCCACACGTGCAATGCTATGTAATGGCAAAGAAACAATGAGGGAACTCTCTTTTTGCTGATACGGAATAATCTCCAGGATAGATTGTTAAATGAAAAAAAGTAAGGTGCAGAGAAAGTTCATACTGGCTGCTACCTTTTATATATGGGAGATAAATATTTATATTTGCTTAAAGAAACGTAGGAAGTATCCACAAGAAACTAACAAAAGTGTTTATAAATGGTTAAAGGGAGACGGAGGAACACAGCGGACAGGGCTGGTGGAACTGAGTTTTCTCTGTGTATATGTTTATATATTATTTTGCTTTCTGAAACTTGGGAATATAGTGTATATTAAAAAATTAAGTTGAGGTGGTGCCCATAGCTCAGTGAGTAGGGAGATGGCCACGTACACGCAGACTGGTGGGTTCGAACCCAGCCCGGGCCAGCTAAACAACCATGACAACTACAACAACAATAACAACAAGAAATAGCTGGGTGTTGTGGCTTAAGCCCAAGAGATTGAGGTTGCTGTGAGCTGTGATGCCAGAGCACTCTACTGTGGGCAACATAGTGAGACTCTGTCTCAAAAAAAAAAGCTGAGGCTGGGCAAGGTGGTTCATGCCTGTAATGCCAGTAGTCTGGGAGGCTGAGGCAGATGGATTGCCTGAGCTCACAGGTTTGAGACTAGCCTGAGCCAGAGCCAGATTTGTCTCTAAAAATAGCCAGGTGTTATGGTGGATGCCTATAGTCCCAGCCACTTGGGAGGCTGAGGCAAGAGAATCAGTTGAGCCCAAGAGTTTGAGATGGTTGTGAGCTATGACACCAGGGCATTCTACAGAGGGTGACAAAGTGAGACTCTGTTTCCAAAAAAAAAGGGGCGGTGCTTGTGGCTCAGTGAATAGGGCGCAGGCCCCATATACTAAGGGTGGTGGGTTCAAGCCCAGCCCCTGCCAAAGTGCAACAAAAAAATAGCCGGGTGTTGTGGTGGGTGCCTGTAGTCCCAGCTACTCCGGAGGCTGAGGCAAGAGAATCTCCTAAGCTCAGGAGTTGGAGGTTGCTGTGAGCTGTGACGTCACAGCACTCCACCGAGGGCGACAAAGTGAGACTCTGTCTTAAAAAAAAAACAAAAAACAAAAAAATTAAATTGAAAATTGAGATTAGACAGTTGACATATATTGAGCATTCATGTGCCAGATTCTATGCTAAGGGCTTTTTGTGTGTCATCCCATGTAAGCCCCATGTTGGTAAGCAGGAGTATTAACCCCAGTTCACACAGGAGACTGATGCGCAGAAAAGTTGTTACCGTAAATCGTGATTCTGTGATTTGGACCAGGGGGATGTCTAACTTCTAGATCTTTGCTGTTCACCATCTGACTGATCTTGGCAGTTAATATTTAACCACATTCACATTAGAACGGCTGGAAATTCCCTACCAGGTATTTTAGTTCCATGTTCCTATGCCCGCCACCCATCCTCCCACCCAAACCAATACATAATTGCTGTGTAATTGTCATTGTAGGGTAGACTCAATTTTATATTTCACATGGAGTCTTTTTTTTAAAGGCTAGTCAAGTGAAGCAGGGGGAGTGGAGAAGGAACAAAGGAATCTGTAACAATTGTGATCTATTAGTTGTACACACCATTGCCCTTGGACCAGCCTCTGCAGAATATTTCTAACTAAAGCAAAGAGGGTGAGGAAAGGGGTGGAATCTGCACTTAAAAGCCTGTCACATGGACCAGGAAGGAGAATTACAGAGAAAATAAAGGGTTTTTCCTCTGCTCCAAATGAACGAGGATTTCCCCCCTACACCCCTAGCAATCAGTTCTGCATAGGACACCAGCTGGGTGTCCTCTCACCCACTTAATTCAATATGTGGAGATAACATCACATCCCCCAGGTTGAGGGCTCAATTCCGCAAGACTGTCCCCTGCTTTGATGCCAGTTGCAAGCCCCAGGTTGTTATACCAGTGCTTCTTACAGGGGTCAGAAGTTCCACACTCCTCTCCTGAGTGGAGTTCGATTAATCTGCTGGAGCAGCTCACAGAACCCAGGGGACACTGACTGAGGCTTTTTTGTTTATCATAAAGGATTTTACAAAGGACACAGGTGAAGCTATGTGTAGGGCAAGTTATGGAGGAAGGGGTGTCGCATTTCTATGCCCTACCTGGGCATGCAACCTTCCAGAAAGCTACCCATTCAGCTATTCAGAAGCCCTCTGAACCCAATCCTTTCGGGGTTTTATGGACACTTTATTACACAGTCATGTTTGATTAAGTATTGGCCATTGGTGATCAATTTAAACTTCAAACTTTTTCCTTCCCCACAGATTGGGGAGTTGGACTGAAAGTCCCAACTCTCTAATAATGCCTTGGTCTTTCTGGTGACAGCCCCCATCCTGAAACTATGGGGAGAAGGGGTCTGACAGCTTGTGGCAATTCATTTGCATACAAAACAACATCACTATGGAGAGTCCCAGGATTTTTTTTTTGAGACAGTCTCACTTTGTGGCCCTCAGTAGAGAGCCCTGGCAGCATCACAGCTCACAGCAACCTCAAACTCTTAGGCTCAAGCGATTCTCTTGCCTCAGCCTACTGAATATTTTTAGAGACAGGGGTCTTGCTCTGGCTCAGGCTGGTCTTGAACCTGTGAGCTCAGGCAATCCACCCACCTCAGCCTCCCAGAGTGGTAAAATTATAAGCATGAGCCACCACGCCCAGCTAAGACAGTCCAAGGATTTTAAGGGTTGTATGCCAGGAAACAGAATGAAGACCAAATATGTCTTTCACAATATGTGTATCATAAATGACTTATTAAGATAAGATGTCTCCAAGGTGTGTATGTGTATATATATATATATATGTATGTATGTATTTTTTTTTTTTTTTTTGGAGACAGAGCCTCACTATGTCACCCTAGATTGAGTGCCGTGACATCACAGCTCAGAGCAACCTCAAACTCTCGGGCTTAAGCGATTCTCTTGCCTCAGCCTCCCAAGTAGCTGGGACCACAGGTGCCCGCCACAATGCCTGGCCATTTTGTGGGAAAGGAGGTTGCAGTTATCATTTTTGTTTAGCAGGCCCGGGCTGGGTTTGAACCTGCTAGCCTCGGTATATGTGACCTCACTGTAACTATTGTACTATGGGTGCTGAGCCTCCAAGGTATTTAAAAAATATATATTAAGGGCCAAATAAAAAAAAAGAAAAATATTAAGGGCTGTGCCTGTGCCTCGAGCAGTAGGGCACCTGCCCATATGCTGGAGGTGGTGGGTTCAAACCCAGCCTCAGCCAAAAATTGAAAAAAAAAATTATTAAGGCTCAGCGCCTGTAGCACAGTGGTTTCAGCGCCAGCCACATACATGAGGGTGGTGGTTGGAACTTGGCCTGGGCCAGCTAAACAAAAAAATAGCTGGGCAACAAACAAATAGCTGGGCATTGTGGTGGGTGCCTATAGTGCTGGCCCCTTGGGAGGCTGAGGCAAGAGAATCACTTAAGCCCAAGAGTTTGAGGTTGCTGTGAACTGTGACAGCCACAGCAGTCTACCGAGGGTGACACAGTAAGACTCTGTCTACAAGAAAAAAATTATACCCTGGCGGCACATGTGACTCAGTGAGTAGAGCACCAGCCCCACATACCGAGGATATACGGAGGTCTGGTCAACCAAAACATTCTTTTATCCTGACTGTAGTAGTTGGTCCAAGAGATAAGCCCAAAACCAAAGGCAAGGCAGAACCATTAGCACTGAGATTCTCCCTTCTCTGGGGTGAAAAAGCTAATATAAAACTGGGGCTCCCTTGACTCAGCGCCTGTAGCTCACACAGGTAGGGTGCCAGCCACATAAACCAGAGCTGGCAGGTTCGAATCCAGCCCTGGCCTGCCAAACAACAATGACAACTACAACCAAAACATAGCCGGGCGTTGTGGCAGGCTCCTGTAGTCCCAGCTACTAGGGAGGCTGAGGCAAGAGAATCGCTTAAGCCTAGGAGTTGGAGGAGGTTGCTGTGAGCTGTGATGCCATGGCACTGTAACCAGGGTGACAGCTTGAGGCTCCGTCTTAAAAAAAAAAACTTTCCAAAACAGGATTTCTGTTTTGAAGGTGGATAAGAAAAGAGAGTGAGTGAACTATGGAAAGGAAAGTCCTTCTACTTAAAAAAAATGACTGGAGGGCGGCACCTGTGGCTCATTGAGTAGCATGCTGGCCCCACATACCGAGGGTGGCAGGTTCGAACCCAGCCCTGGCCAAACTGCAACAAAAAAAGTAGCTGGGCATTGTGGCGGGTGTCTGTAGTCCCAGCTACTTGGGAGGCTGAGGTAAGAGGATCACTTGGGCCCAAGAGTTGGAGGTTGCTGTGAGCTGTGTGATGCCATGGCACTCTACCCAGGGTGATAAAGTGAGACTCTGTCTCTAAAAAAGAAAAAAAAAAAATGAATGGACACAGATTAACAAATTGGAAGGAATTTTCCATAAACTATAAAGAGAGTTGATTTACAATTCTTACGTTATTTGGAATACTATATGTTGAGAATTTACCAGATGCAACTCTAGGCCCCAGGGATGCAGTGGTGAACCAGTGAGCAAGATCTTTACCTTCATGGACCACACCTTTTATTTCAGTGGTTCTCAACCTTCCTAATGTGGAGAGCCTTTAATATAGTTCCTGTGGGTTGAGACCTACAGGTTGAGAACTGCTGTTCTATTTGGAGAGACAGATAATATAAAATATATTTAAATAAACAAATATATTTAAAAATTAGTGAGGCCATGGGTGGTGTGTGTGGCTCAAAGGAGTAGGGCGCCAGCCCCATATGCCAGAGGTGGCAGGTTAAAACCTAGCCCTGGCCAAAAACTGCAAAAAAAAAAAAAAAAATTAGTGAGGCCAGCCAGGCGCGGTAGCTCACACCTGTAATCTCAGCACTTTGGGAGGTCAAAGAGAATGGATTGCTTGAGCTTACGAGTTCGAGATCAGCTGGAGCCAAAATGGGACCCTGTTTCTAAAAGATAGCCAGGTGTTGTGACAGGCCCCTGTAGTCCCAGCTACTCAGGAGGTTGAGGCAAGAGGTTCATTTGAGCCCAGAAGTTCAGATTGCTATGAGCTGTGATGCCATGGGACTCTACTGAGGGTGATAAAGTGAGATTCTGTCTTCAAAAAATAAAATAAAATAAAAACCAAAAAAAAAAAAAATAGGCTTGGCACCTGTGGTGCAAATGGCTAAGGTGCCAGCCACATACACCTGAGCTGGCAGGTTCTAATCTAGCCCGGGCCTGCCAAACAACAATGACGGCTGCAACCAAAAAATAGCCAGGCATTGTGGCAGGCGCCTGTAGTCCCAGCTACTTGGGAGGCAGAGACAGGAGAATTGTTTGCGCCCAGGAGTTGGAGGTTGTTGTGAGCTGTGATGCCATGGCACTTCACCCAGGGGGATAGCTTGAGGTTCAGTCTCAAAAAAGAAAAAAACCCCCAAAAATAGTGGTGTCAGGAAAAATTGTAAGAGACTTCGAAATAGGAAAAAACAAACCAACCAACCTGGATATCCTTTGGAATGCTGGATGTTATTTAGAGGACCTTTTCCAGGTTGTGTGATTTTATAGGATTCTTTCTGTGCCTTTCTTTGATTTTGAGCTATTTTGCAACTCAGTAATTTGTATAAACCTGATAAGAATGCAAACAGTTCTTGCCTAGAGAGATGCAAATAACTTTGTCCAGTGGAAACCCGATAGAAGAGATGCTCCCAAACATGAAATGCTATGTCCCGTGGACGTTGGTTTGTTTTGCATTTATTAGCAGTTTTCTTTCAGCCTTCCTGACTATCTAAATATAAATTTGTCTTTGGATTCTCCTTTAAATCACTCGTAACGTCTTACTGGTTCCCTTACTAATTCAAAAGTTAAATAAAATCTTTCACAGATATGTACTTTATAACAATGAAAGTCACGATTTTACCTTTTTGAATGTTAACTTTGAACAGCGGTGAGTGCTATGAAGAAAAAGAACCCAGTGAGACCGTGATAGACTGGGGTGGAAGCTATTTCAGATGAGGTGGTAGAGACTTCTCTGAGAAGGTAACACTTTTTTTTTTTTTTTTTAATTTTTTGAGACAGAGCCTCAAGCTATCCCCCTGGGTAGAGTGCCATGGCATCACAGCTCATAGCAACCTCCAGTTCCTGGGCTCAAGCGAGTCTCCTGCCTCCGCCTCCCAAGTAGCTGGGA